>JAMKCH010015360.1:0-67544 GCA_023653785.1 Ophioderma brevispina | reverse complement strand
CCCCCTGGTTTGACACTTTTGGTATAATGTTTAAAAAAATACATCGTCCCTCCGGACGCTGTGTGGTCTGCCGTCGCGGTTTAGTGAATGATAGGCCTAACATGACCTTTGACTTGATATGTTGGACCTTTGACCTAGCACAAATTGAAGGGATCCCAGTGGAACACACCTATGAATTCAGTTTGGTTCAAACAATTGAAAACTTCCATTCACTTTTCTCATATGAGGTCAATTTTACTTTCAGCCTATTTTACAACTTGGACCTCACATGACCTTTGACCTTGGCATGTGACCTTTGACCTCATCAACCAATGAGGGATCCCATGTTGCACCTATGATTCAGTTTGGTTCAATTGAACCTTCAACTTTTCATATGAGGTCAGTTTTACAGTTTCAGCCTATTTTACAACTGACCCACATGACCTTTGACCTTGGCATGTGACCTTGACCTATCAACAAGTGGGGGATGCCATGTTGCACACGTGACCCATTTGGTTTAAATCCTCAAAGTATGTGATTTACATCAAATGTTAACCCTTTTTCACAACCGACATCAACATACATCAACAACAGACTCAACCACAGACTAACAACAACAGTGACAAAGTGGACCCTATGTGTCTTCCTGCCTTCGGCAGGCGACACAAAACCATGCCCATATAGGCTAGCCAACAGATGGGGTTGGGTTAGATTTGTGTGTGTATAAAAAATGAATCGTTTGTAACTCAATATTTACAATGAATCATTACCTTTTGTAAATTTAGTTTAAAATGTTGTAAAATGTGTTTATCTTCTGTTTTACTGAAAAGGGACAAAAATTCAACCTGCAACACAGTAGTTCATTCCCCCCATAGTTAACCACCCCTTCCGCCCGATTTTTGGGGGAATGCGTGGGTGTATCGTCGTTAATTTTTGATGAATCCCTGATGGATGAATCCTGAAATCATATGCTGAGATACATTTACCCACTGGTATTAATAACTTTGCTGTGCTATGCCACTCCATTTACTAGGCTCTCCTCGGTTGTCTTTTTTTATTAATGGCTGAGTATAATTAAATTGAAAGAAAATAAATCTCTCTTAAAAGGCCAATGGGACCATCTGACACACCTCTGTACCCAATTTTTCAGACTGCGACGACGAGAAATAGCTGGTATCTTGCTTGCAATTTTGAAACAAGGGACTAGCGGCTCCATTTGTAAGGAAAAATATGCCAAACCTTTCCAAATTAGAAACCACTCATATTGTTTCATCTGGCCTTGTGCTACCAAACTCTGGGGTAACTCGGGTAGACCCAGTGGCTCAACCATGTTTTTTTGAGGGGGAAGCAAGATATATTAAGTTTTGCTAGTACAGTATAGGCCTATGTTGTTTTTACTGTAAAATTGGCATGTGTGTAGAAAATCACTAATTCCACAGGGGGGCAGGGGGGGGGGGTGGGAAAGAATTTCCCACAATGTGGAGCTGCCCCCCTTGGTTATGCTACTGATTAGACAATTTTTAGGTTTTAAATTGGGGTTTAAATTTTCCAAATTTCTTAATTTAGCTGAACTTTGGTAATTTTTTTTCTCAAATTTACCTGAGATTGGGCAAAATTGAATGAGTTTTAAAATCAAAATCAAAAAGGTCCAAATTTGGGCATCAGGTGTTTTTAGTAAAAATGCTTAATATAAATATGGTAGTTTTTATTTTCTTACTCTAAGAAGCAATGTAACAACATAATTATTGGGGGGGTACTTATTGGTTTATTTTTTTTGGCAGCAACTGGAGTGCCAATTTAATTATGCCACGTGAAGAATGTGACCCAAGATTTTGTAGCCAAAAAAGAGCTAGTGGCAAGGAGGGCTGTGGGCTCCATTTCCACTACCCTTCTCCACCTCAAGAGTCCAGCCCTATAAATATCGGGGGGGACTGTAGTCAAATGTTCTGCTATGTTGAGGATTTACCGGATTCCCAAAAATCATAGTAAAAATGTCAAATGCCATCACACGAATGTAATTACAATTCAACCAGAAGAGTCCTTAAAAAAGGCCAATCTGCCCTAATGAAATTTAGCTTCTGACATAAACTAATAGATTAATAGGCTTGTTATTATTTGCATACCTGAACACTTAATCAATAACAGCACATTTTTTTTGAAGAGCGCCCCCAATTTTTCAAAAAAATTGAGATTTTTTACACGTTGCATTGGTAACTGGCTGAGTTAAACAATACCTGTGAATGGTTAAGCTCGAACTACTGTGGTCTCACAACCAGGAATTTAGTAATGAGAATAATTGTTATCAGGGATCCCGATAATCATTCAACGGCTGCTGGAAACTGCCTCCAAGTGAAATAGCCGTGAAATAGCGCCATGTATTTGTCTACGCTCATCCATTGGTTGTTTTATTGGTTCATGCAAATCAAGTTAGAGGTTATTTTTCTCGAGTGGCACTAGTTCATCATGGACTACATAAAGACGTAGCATTTCCAGCTCTGCCAATGAGTCCAATCTGGGATCCAAATTCTGATTACCAATCGCTTATTTTATGATAAATATGCATTTTATGCATTCTCGTCGCAGGTTATAGTTTCCCTAACATCACCACGTAACTGTGCCAAAATATCAAATTTTGAAATGGGGGGGGCGCTCTTCAAAAGGTGGCATTATTGCTTTAACATGGGATGATGATGTGATGATGATGATGATGAATGATGATGATAATGAGTATGATGAATAATGAATGAATGATAATTATAATGATGATAATGATGATGATAAGGAGATAATGCCGATGATATGATTGATTGATGATGATGATAGTGACCTAATGGATGTATGATCCAGGTGTCGCATTTTTGCATAGAGAGCTGTGAATCTTTACCCAGTACTAATCACACTCTTTAATTGAGAGTAACTCCTAACTTCGATCTTTTGGTTTCTTCCCTAAGTTTCTAACTGTAAACTTTGATGTAACATTGAATTTCAATTAACCTGTTTGTGTCAAATGCTAAGACGGTCTTACAAATCACATATTAATGTTGCTTTGCAAATGATGGTACATGTATAATCATGAGCATATTTAACTCTGCTCCAAGCCGCTTTACCCGTCATACCTATACCATGTCTACGCCATGATAAAGGCACCGGCACTTAAACATTGCCGTTCCCAAATACCGGGGCTTTCCACTTATTAAACCAACTATTTAAACAGGAAATAAATACATGAACGAGGGCTCTGAACCAGAGGCTAGAGCATTTTTTTTCAATGTCTCAATATCAATTAAGCCCTTTGGTTTCGTACAAGAACAGCTCCAAGTCTACACATGCCATGGCACCATGCAATAACATTGACCTAGATCAGCATGTTTTTGCCTTTCAAGGCAGTTGTTGTTTTGGGCCTTGGTCGTTGGTTCTAAAAAAAACAGATTTTCCAGAAGGTAAAGACAAATTGCATCGGGGAGAAAAAACTGAACCGCTTTTGAATTTTATTCATCCGCATGATAAATAGTCCAACAAGTGTAATAATACTTTGGTGGCGATTCGGCATGAAGGAGTTCATTTTATCTTTTTTTCATCAATTGTCAACAGGCAGTATGTTTTGGTATATGTAAAATGGTGGGTCAGTCACAACTTCACTAATATTCATCAATGTAACTTGACTAATATTACACCGTTTTTATCCATTGGCACTTCATTGTAGGCTAATTCATCCACCTTATAATACTAAGTATGTTTTAAGACTTTTAGCCATTTGGATATTGATATAGCACATTTTTCACACTCAGTATATTGACAAGCCCAAGGTTACTATTTAGACCTTGCCCCAATAAGAGACAAAACAGTGCCTGGCATATTTAACCTGCTCCAGATAGCATGCCATAAGGCAAATCGTGATTGGTTGCGGATGTCGTAAATTATGGCTGATCAACAATACAACAGCTAAGCAATATATTATTTGTGCTATTTTGAACCATTCTGTGAACATTTCATTGCTGTGAATGAGATTGGCAAACCACACAGCACTCCTTTAGCTGCAACTGGGAGTGTGTGTACAGTACGCATGGTACAAGGTACAGAGGCCATACACTGTGGAAGATATAGTGTTTAAAACATAACAAACTACCCTTCGGGCAAGAAAAAAAAATACAAAAACAATATTTCACAGGTACGTAAACAGCAATGTTCAACCAAAAACTCCACTTTTGCCATTTATTTTATCTACATTTTGGGTTCATAATTCATTTGAAACATACCTTCACATCGTTTCAAGCACCTTTCAACTTTTTTCGTTTTGAAATTTCAGGCATCAACAGTTGATATACGCATAACATAGTTGCATTGGTTTGTGATGTCATCTGAACATGTTTTGATTAAGAATTAGTGAATCTGATAAGTCTGCATAGACCTTTTTACCCTTCTTCCCCTATTCACTTATTCCTGTGGTTAAATCCAGAGAGAGACTTTCAACCATTCCACTCAGCTAACATCTTGTTTCACGTCAGCCATTTTTGAACGTAGCTGATTTTCTGAATAGTGAAACCCGCAAAAACACAAAAGTGTGTATTTCAATTCAAAGTAGAATTAAGAACAATACAAGGAACTGGTAAAAATTGTTTTTCCTTCAATTTATTTAAACCATGCTTTAAATACATAGTCAGATAAACATCGTAAGATAGATTGAATCTTGTCTGACACTGCTCTGGCAACATAAACATTTACACTTCACAAATCCTGCCCACAACAATAGAGAATTTGCCAATTGTTACTCACATATTATGGTCAATGCCATTTTACACTCATACAATTTCACTATCATCACTATTACTGTGGAAATCCCTTGTTTTGTCCGATGTTGCGAAAATCATAATGATTATGAAAATAAACCGAGATTGCTAATATGTTGATTAACCCCCATACAGATGCTCTACATCTTCAAGCGGCAGTGGTATGACAATAAGGTAGACAATGGGTGTTACGTTGGATAATGGGGCAAATGAACACAAGTTCAAAATCCTGGTTTCAATGTAAAATATCTGACATATTTTGTGTTAGTATATCAAACACACCTGCATTCTTAGTTGCCAATCCAATTGAAAAAATGTTTAGGTTTTGTTTACTTTAGTTTGTTAGCATAATGATGATTCAGAAATTTACTAGAAGTTCACGGTTCTTGGCTTCGCGCTCCGCTATAATTAAATAATATAAAGCTGTGGGCCGCCCATAAAAACGCCCATTTTAATGACACATACACTCATACGACACACAGATACATAGGGGGTCCCAACATACTGTTAATTGGTCCTGCCAGCTATACACGTAATCCGAGGGCGACTATTATCGCCCCTACCTGTTGGCCGGCGCACTCACCATCCGTCATGACTGGGGGGCATCTTTTTGCATTTCTCGTATACCCGCGTTTACGTTGACCGTGTTAACCACAAGAAGCGGTATTTTAAAATATTTATAATTTTGATCAGTCTGATGGGGCGCAAAAACCACCACTATTTCACTGTTATCCATTTGGATATCATCATAGACAAACATCGCTCAGAAAAAAATGTAAATTTCTTTGCTGCCCAAATAGCGATAAAAAGTTACAAAATGGGGAAACGAACGCGTGCGAATTCCTCGCTAATGACACAAATGAAACATCATCGTATCCATTTCAGTCTAAATTGTAACTCGCCGGTCATTTTCTCGTGTACTGATAGTCCAGGAGTAGAACATTACATGAAACAAAACGAGACTAATGTTTGTTTCTCACAGATCTCGAAATCGAGAACATGGGTACGGGGATTGTCCTTTCTAAAACACCAAAACCCGCATCGAAAGATGTCACGTTTTTCAGCAAATACGATCGGTCTGTGGAACTATTCAAGTTTTCACGTACCAGGGAATATATCCTCAACATTCTATTGTTACTTTATTTTTGTCTGGATGTTTGAATTTACGAAAAAGTATTTTTCTCACGCGGCCCTGTATTACCAATTTTTTAACACGTATTCTACCCATAAGCGTTCATTCTCAGTCACGCAAAGTGGGCGGGATAACCTTCAATTTTTTACAAACAACAGTAAGACATTGCCTGGAATTCCAGTTTAGGCCAGTCCCTGACATCATCCTTCCATAAATACATGGAAATAAAACGGGAAAATTTGTTACAATTGCAAAAAGGTTAGGTTGTAAATTACGGATATCATGATTATGGGCTTATTATTTCGTTCAGTAAGCAAATACGCGGCGTGTATGGGGTACTGTGTGTGTTTGGTGGCCATTATGCCCCCCAGTAATGGCGGCGACTTAGAGGGTGTCCTTTCGAGGATTCCCCGTCGGATTGTGTGGTATAATGGACTGCCCACAATAAACAAAATTGTACACTAAAGCAGTTTAATAAACACCACATTTCATCCCCTCATTTGGTTCTGTTGATTTGAGTCTAAAATCCAACTTATTACCATTAAAAGGAAGATCTCCCCATTTAAAAGAAAATCTTGCTGAGAAATTAAGTGCAGCCACTCTGCACTTTCAGTGAGATCCTTGCTGGACATGTGCCCAGTTAGATGCTACAATGAGGAGTCAAAGACAACACACCTGGCAGAGGCAAATCACTACACTGTCTATAGGTTACTGCTTTGTGTGGTAGAAGCAAATATTACAATGTCAGTCAGTTTTTTGCAAGGTTAAAGTTGTACTGGCTGGGTACAACGTACCCATTCTCAATGTCATTTGAAGGGGATCACCAAAATTTACATAAATCCAAGTTTGATTGTTTTTATAATATTTTAACAGCAGCCATCACAATACCCATCATTACTGCTGTACAATATTACTGGTTATGGTGAACAAACATTGTTGTCTTATAATTTTAACAGAATTCACCTACATTTGTATTTAAAGGTGCGCGGTTGAAACACTGTAGCAGGGTTCTCAACTCATATATTGACCTAAATGCCAAATACATTGGTAAGGCATCATTTCAGAGCCAATGACATTTATTTTTCTCATTTCACTTTCAGGATGTTTTGGGGCTGGTTGGGGGCTAAATATCATAAGTTGGAAGGCCCTCCAGATTTGGGGGAGGGGGAATGACCACATTTTGGGGCTTGCTTGGGCTCAAAAAACATTTTTAGCAATGGTTTCTGAGCTCAATTGTATGGTTTTTAACAAAACATGACCTTACTATGATTTTTCCTTCAAAAGAAGGACCCTGATATTTTGTAGAATATATGTTGGGGGTCGTAGTTTAACCAGCCCGTAATAATTGAACAGTTGCGTCATTTTTCCCCTTCCCATGTGCATTTCTCAATACACACCCAAACTAAACTAATAATGTTCATTCCCTATTTGCAGAGAGTAATTAACTCTTGTTAAAGTGATACATGCAGTTTATGAAGGCATATCAGTGATTTGCTAAATCAGAAAATCAAAAAAAATCATCAAACTCAGGTTTTGGCATTTTGAACAAGTATGAGGTTCCCTAACACAGCATCAAAGTGATAGTCTAGCAACAACCTAATAAGGACAAAATGATATTTTATCATTATGTCTGGATGGACACTGACTACCAACGCGTAATTAGTGGGGGATCCTATCTTTAACTATGGATGCCGTTTTTCTTCTTTTATGTCATATATTCAGCTGGGAAAATAATACCTTTGAGAGTCGTACAGACTGATTCTTCTCTTTAGCTATTCCTGCAAATTTCATTGTTTTTATCTTCGGGTGAACTGAGAGTGTCTTTAACTATAATACCTTTATGATAAAGTCCGATCTCCAATTTTATTTGTGGGGAGTCAAAATGTAGCGAGTTTTAGTTTGTCTGGCACCCTCTGAAAAAAAAGTATGCTTTCAATTATCTTTCTCATAAATTTTAAAATTCAAATGATGCTTAAGTGAGAAAAGCAAGCTACCTGCTACAAGACTAAGGCTGCAAAAAGTGCATAGCCTCTACGCTGCATGTGTATCGCTCCTTAGCTGTGAATTCTGAGGCCTACACACAACTTTTGTTTTGATATGAATTGATCACACGTTATTCAAACAATACCTCACCACATGGCTGAAGACCAAAGACACAATCCATTTCTAATAATGCTCATTACTGTACTACTTCATACCCGTTTGCCAGCAGATTTGGACCAAAGTTTACCTGATTGTTCGAGATCTCATTTTGCAAGCCAATACATCCATGTCCTGGATATCCCCATGCATTCCTTTATCCCCAGCTTCCCTGTAAACACGCCACCCACCGTACATTAATATGCGAGCCCTTTCCTTATCCTGGCACAATCCGTACTGATAGTTATGCTCTTCCCTATAATTTCTGCAACTAATTTGTTACAGTGAATCGCGCCATTTTGACACCCACTCGTGCCAGCTGTTTGGAGCATCCTTCCCCTTGGGTTGTTTCAGAGATATGCCACCCACGGTAGCCAATGAAACGGCTTCCGCCCTTTTCCTTCAAGCAGGGGTACCAGAAGATGGTTTTTGTTTCGTCTTCCACATCACCAAGAATTTCGACCATAATCGCGATTTTGACTCCACAACGTTTCATTCAGCTGTGTCTGCAGCGCTACTCGTTCTAACGTTCAAAGATAATTGGGTGTATAATGTGTGGAGCCCAGTGTCGCAATGCAATGCATGCCACTAGCAATGTTTATTTCAACGCCCCACATACACTCATGCTTTGATGTTCTCCATTGAGAACAGAAAAACATACTTTAAGTCTGCCACATTATTGTTGAATGAAGACTCCTGCTATATAATCTAACAAGCGGTCTTTCTCGACCCACAAGTCTCTCCTGCTTTTCGCGTATAGCTTAAGACAAAGAGCAGCAGCCCAGATTGCACTGTTACAGTAGAGTGTTCCCAACAGTTGTGCACAGATCAGTGGAGGATTGCCGAGTATCCCCTCCCCACCACCCCACCCCTCCCAATACACACAACTACAAAACCCCACCCTATGCAACCCCCCACCCCTCCCATCCCCCCACCCCCTCCCACACCCCACTCTCCGCCTCCCCACCCCCTTCCACCCCACCTCTCCCAACCCCCAAAACAACCACACACCCCCTCCCCCCCCAACAAAAACAAAACACCCCTCAACACCCCCACCCCACACACCACCACCGCAACAACCCACCCCCCCCTCTCCCCAACACCCCCCTCCCCTCCCCAACACACCGCACATACCCCACCACCCTCCCCAACACCAACCCCGCAACAGACACACCCCCCCTCTCCCAACCACCCCCGCGCACAACACCCACCCCCACCCAACACCCCACTCCTCCTCCCAACACCCCTCAACCCCCATCCCCGCTCCCCCAACACACCCGACCTTAAAAAACAACACCCCACAAAAAAACCCCACCCCCCCTCCCAACACCCCGCACACCCCTCCCAACACCCTCATCACCCCCTCCCCAACAACCCTCAACAGCCCCACCCCCCGTCTAAACACCCCTCATTCCTCTTAACACCCCACCCCCACCACACCACCTCATACCCCCCACCCTCCCAACACCCCACCCCTCACAACCCACCCCCTCCCACCCCCCAGACACCCCACCCCCACCCCAACACCCCCTCAACACCCCACCCCCTCCCTCAACACAACACCGGTCACACACCTCAACAACGCCCCCCCCCTCCCACTCCTCCTCAAAACCCCTCCCAACCCCCCCCTCAACTATAACACCCATCCCCACATACCCTCTCAACAACAACAAACCCTCACCCCCCCTCTCCAACACCACCTCAACACCCACCCGCCCAACACCATCCCCTCAACACCCACCCCCTCCTCAACACCACCACACCCCCCACCTCCCCATCCCAACACCCCCCTCAATCAACACTCCCCCCCTTCCCCACCAGCCCCTCAACACCTCCCACCCCTCCCACAACCCCACAACCCCCACCGCCCTCCCCAAGCACCACCCTCACACCCCACCCCTCCCCAACATCCCACCACCAGGAACACTCCCACCCCCTCCCCAACTACCCCTCAACAAACCCCCACCCCCACACACCGGTCAACAACACCCCCCCCCTCCCCAACTAAAGCCCCCCAACCACTACAGCACACACCACACTCTAGGACCTGAAACGAACACACCCCACACACGCACCGGGTACTATGGACACAGACCTCCAGGAGACGGGGAACGAACCACCCCCCACAATGACTTAGAGACGAAGGCAAGGGGGAATAGACAAACCACCACCACCTCAACACCCCACCCCCTCCCCAACCCCACCTCAACACCACCCCTCCCCAACACACCTGCACACCCCCACCCCCAACACAAAAAAACATAACAATATTAAAAAAAAAAAAAAAAAAAAAAAACCCCCCACATCCCCCTCCACCACCCCACCCCTCCCAACACCCACACCCCCCCAACACACCCCTCCCCAACAACCCTCACCACACACCGTTTGCTGCTGCACTCTCCAACACCACCTCACACCCCCACCCCGCTCGCCAACACCACCACCCCACACGCCCACGCCCTCCCCCCCCTCCCCAAACCCCTCAACACCCCACCCCCTCCCAACACCCCCTACAACACAACAACCCCCCATCCCCTCCCCAACAACCCGACCCAACAACACCCAACCCCCTCCCACACCCCCAAACAAACCCCTCTCCCCACACCCTCAACAGATACACCACCCCCCCTCTCAACCCCACTTCAACCCCCCGCCTCCCCCACACCACCTTACCACCCCACCCGCTCCCCAACACCACTAACCACACCCCCCACGCCCCTTTCCCCCCACTACCAGCCGACCACCACCACCACACGACCCCACCCCCCACCAGCGCCTCCCCAACCTCCCCCCACCTCCCCCACACCCTCAACACCCCACCCCCTCCCCCACTTCTCCCCTCACCCCCCTCCCCCCTCTCCAACCCACTTGCACCACCCACCTGGTATCCCCCCCTCCCCCCACGACACCATCACCAACACCATCCCCGTAAACCCCACGCCCCTCCCAACACCCCCACCCCCTTCCCCAACCCCCCTCAACACCCCTCAACACCCCACCCCCTCCCCTAACACCACTTGAACGTCCCCACCCCCCCTCCCCAACACCACCCCCTCCCCCAACACCGCCGCCCGCAACACCCCATCCCCTACCCCGCACCCGCAACACCCCACGCCCCTCCAACAACCCTCACAACAAGCCCCCCCCCTCCCCAACCCCCGCAACACCCCACCCCCTCTCCAACACCACTTCAACAACCCCCCCTCCCCCACCCACGTACACCCCACCCCCTCCCCAACACCCCCCCACCCGACTCCCAACACTCCGCCACCAAACCCACCTCTACACCACCCCCCCCCCACACCACCGCACACACCCCACCCCGCTCCCCACATCCGCCCCCCCCCTCCCAACACCCCGCAACAACCCCATCCCCTCCCAAACCCCTCAACACCCCCTCCCCACAACCTGCCAAACACCCCACCACCCCTCGCAAACCACCCACTGCAATCCCCCCCCCAACCCCCTCCCCGACACCACCTTCCCACCCCACCCTCCCCCTCCCAACACCACCTAACAACACCCCCCCCCCTCCCCAACACACCACCAACAACACCACCACAACACCACCCCCTCCCCAACAATCCCACCCCCTCCCCAACACCCCGCAACAAACCCCACCCCCTCCCCCACTCCCCCTCAACACCACACAACACCCTGCGTTTGCTGTTGTACCCCCCACCCCCTCGCCAACAGCCACTGCATTTCCACCCCCTCCCCCTCCCCCAACCCCACCGTAACAACCCACCCCTCCCAACACCCCCGCCCCCCCCCAAACCCCGCAATCACCCCGCAACACCCCACCACCCTCCCCAACACCCAAACAGGTAACCCCACCGGTCAACAACGCCCCCCCTCCCCCCTCCCCCACCACCTCAACACACACCCCAACCCCCCCCCCACACCGCGCCCCCCCCCCAAACAGCCCCTCACTCCCCTCCCCTCCCTTCACCCGCTAATCAACCCCTCCACCCCTCCCCAACCCCTCAACACCCTTCCCCCACACCACTCTACCACCCAACACCCCACCCTCCTCCAACACGACCTCAACACCCCCACGCCCCCTCCTCCCCACCCTCCCACAAGCCCACCCCCCTCAACAACCAACGCTCCAACCCCTCCCCCACCACCCCTCAAAACACCCCCACCCCTCCCCACACCACTCAACACCCCACCCCCTCCCCAACCCACACAATCACCCCACCCCCTCCCCAACACCCTCACACCCCACCCCCCACACAACCTCAACACCCCACCCCCCCTCCCAACACCACCTCCACCCCCACCCCCTCCCTCCCCACACACTCAACAACACCCCCACCCCAGACACAAACCTCCACCCCCCTCAACAACCCCTCCCTCAACCCCCCCTCCCCAACACACCTCCAACAAACCCACCCCCTCCCCGAACACCCCTCAACACCCTCCCCAAACAACCCTCAACAACCCCCCCACCTCGCCACACCACCGCAACACCACCCCCCCCCCCTCCCACACCACCACAACACCCCACCCCCCCCCCCCAACCTCCCCACCCCGCTCGCCCAAACCCCCCTCAACACAACAACACCGCCCATATCCCCCATCCCCACACCACCTCAACAACACCCAACCCGCCTCCCCAACACCCCTCAACTCCCCGCCCCTCCCCAACCCCCGCATACACCCCACCCCCCCTTCCCCACACAGAACACACACCTCAACCACCCCCCACCCCCTCGGCCAACAGCCCACCCCTCAACACCCCTCCGCACACCCCCTCAAACAAACACACCCCACCACCCCGCGTCGTCCAACAACCACTTCCAACACCCACCCCCTCCCCACACCACCTTAACACCCCGCACCCCCTCCCCAACACCACCTAACACCCCACCACCAATCACCGCCCCCACCACCCCCTCCCCAACACCCCAACACATCCAACCAACACCCCACCGCCTCGCCCACATCCCCCCCTTCCCCACCCCCTCCCCACCACCCCTCAACCCCCCCGCCTCCCCCGCCTCCCAGTCCCCTCAACACCCTCTCCCCAACAACTCCTCGAACAAGCCCTCCCCCGTCTCCAACGACCACTGCCAAACAACGCCACCACTCCTGCACCCACACCACCTTAACACCCCCCCTCCTCCCCAACAGACCCCCACCCCCTCGCCCAACACCCCTTCAACACACCCCACCCCTCCCCAACACCACCTTCAACACCCCACGCCCTCCCCAAACCCCCCCTCCCCCCCCCTCCCCAACGCCGCGTCCACATACCCCCGTCCCCGGTCCCCGAACAAATGAACACCTGCATCACCCCCACCCCCGTCCCCAACACCACTCATAAGCACCCACACCCCACCCCCCTTACCCCACACCCTCAACCCCCTCCCACACCCCTCAAGAAACCCTCCCCCACACCACACCTCCTCAACACCCCAACACCCCACCCCTCCCAACACCCTAACACCAACAATCCCCACCACCCTCCTCAACACCCTCCCCCAAACCCACTCTCAACACCACCCCTCCCCAAACACCCCTCAACGACCCCCCCACCTCCCCAACACCCGTCAACACCCCACCCCCCTCCCCCACACCCAAAACACCTCAACCAAAACCTCAACCCAACCCCCCCCCTCCCCAACACCCAACAACAACCCCCCACCCTCTCCACACACACCCCCCCACTAAACACCACCAAAACACCCCGCCTGCTCCATGTAACACAGAAATTTGCATTCCATGTACTGTTTCAGCTAATACCGCAATTACGCATTTTAATTAGTCATGTTCAACACAAATGCCCTTTAAATTGCCCACATGCACTTTGGACTAATTATGTGATTCACACAAAGATGAATGCCAGACTAGTCTTCACCCCATGTAGTGAGAATTTTGCAATATATTTCGCGTGTACCGTTTCAGCGATACAGCAATTATGCATATTAAGTTAGCTCATTTACAATCCTAAGCCGCATATTTCACGTACTTTCAAATGGCAGACAAGATGCGCACCCTGTTAGGCTCTCATTCTAAGAATTTTTGTGGGATCCGTATGTACCGTTTCAAAATTATAGCAATGTACGCTGAATTTTGCATATTAATTAGCCTCATTTGCCCATACTTAATTTTGCCCCTAAATAGTCCCAAATCTAATGAGTTGTCGAGAACTCTTCAGCCCCTTCTTTCCACCAGTTTACATCATTATACCCTTTACTGAACTCCTGAAAACTTTCCCCGCCTTTTTTCTTCTTTGCAAATTAGACACTTAAATTAGCATATTTTAACTTTACGCCCAAAATGCCACTATGACCCAATTAGGATTCAACACGATGCATGACATAGTAATCTTCATGTAGCAAGGAATTTTGCCTATCCTATGTACTGTTTCAAGAGATACAGTAATTATCATATTTATTTGCGTCCAATTTGCCATACCTGAGCCGCATATATCACACACTTTCAAATTGCAAAGATGCGGCACCATGATAGCTTTCATGCAGTGAAGTGAATTTTTGTGTATCCGATGTCCGGTTTACAATTATAAGGCAAATACCTGAATTTTGCAATCATTCGCTCATTTGCCATAATCATCTTTAATTTGCCCGACAGCTCCCCCCTGGAAATCTAAAAAAATCCTTCGAGAAAACTCCTCCGCCCCCTCCCTTCCCCCAAGTTACAAACAACTCATTATACGCCTTACGAATCTCCTGAAAACTTGTACACAACCTTGCGAAATTTTCCCGTAATTATGCAAATTAGATACTTAATTAGCAAAAAAATAAAAATTTTTTTTTACGCCCCAATTCTAATCACGTCGAGAACTCATGGACCCGCTCCTTCCACCAAGTTACAACACCATCGTAGCCCTTACGGACTCCAGATATCGTACACACGCAGGTGAACACGGACGGCGAGCAGTACGAACAGCAAATGAACATACATACAACAGACTGACAACACAACAGACAGACAGACAGACGGACAGACAGACAGACAGACAGACGAAAGTGATTACTAGTCCTCTTGGCCGAACAAAGTTCTGGCGCGACAAAAATGCTTTGACGTATCCAAACACAATAACATAATTAGGAGTTGGGAGCTGGGGGCACAAGTCTCGCCACTCACTGTCGGGTGCACCTTCTTCGTCGTGCCTGACAACTAGGATAGGCAAAACCGTGGGTTCCTCAAAAAAATAACATTTCCAACTTTTAAGTGTGTTCCAAGTTTTTTTGGGGGGGGGGCAATTCGATATAAAGTGGCAAAAAAACTGAAAATAATGTGAAATGAGATAAAAGTCCAAATTGGGCTAAAAAATCTGCTAAGTATGTAATTCAGGCAACCAAACTGATTCAGGTTCTAAATCTTGACAAGTTTTTTTTTAAGTTGTTGACAATTTGGTCAGAAGATGACTACAAGAAATGTAATTGCTGTCATAGAAAGTTGGAAATGTTTGACCTTTCAAATTGTAACTACTCATTTATTTAAGAACCAATAATTACTGGAGATGGTTAGTGCCAAGTTAACATTGCGGGGCTTCCATTCGAAGCAAATTCTGAGCGGGGTTGCAGGCATGCGTACCCATAATCTCTCGGCACCCCCGTTTCGAATTTTTTAAGACCCCCGGGTTTGCATTGCTCCTCCGCACCCACCCCTTATACCCCATGCGGGTCTGGAACATACCACTAATTTTTCATTACAAGGTGGTGTGTTTTCACATCCAACGTCATAACACTTTGTAAGAAGATCTTTTGTTAAAGGGCTACTAACCACTACCCGATCCTTCAGCCGTGACTCCCCCACTCCCGCAAAATTCGCGACAATTTTTTCTTACATTTTCATCTGCAAAACATTTTTGTAACTCTCTCCCGAATCATGATCATATGCTGTTTATGCTAGCCAGAAAAATAAGGGGGGGGAAATTGTCATGAAATCTTGTGAATTCCCCAATCGTCCATCAACAGAAATATTGATTAGATTTAGACCCTAAGTAAGAAACCCATAATGCTGAAATGAGATCCTTTGCAGCACATCCTTTCTGGTCTTTTGTGGTTTGAAGTACCCCCCCCCACCCCCCCCTCCCCCCCGGTTTTGCCATTCCCTGATTAGCTAATAACACCATGATACCATCCATCAAAGGTACCCCAATGATAAGTTCACCAATTCATGACCATTTTTACATGAGTTTTCTTATAACTCTTTTCTTACATTTGCCACCACCAAGTAGCATCTATGTATTTGAACCTGGGCCCCTTCGATAACCTCTCTAACCTTTCGTGTAACAACTGTGTCTGTGCCTATATGACCTTATATCCATTTTACACAGTGCTTTGGAAAATTGGTCCCTCAGGCATAGACATAGTATGCACGTAGATTTCGACAGAGTTCCGGGAACTACTCCTGGTAAGCCTCTCCCCCTTGAGCTGACTCCTCATGGGGCTGAATGGCGATGCCTCAACAGATTGATAATCAGAATTGGCTGATAAGGTTCCTCCTGCTAGTGGGGCTACCTGAAAGCAGATCAGGACACTTCTTGTGGTTGTGCACAGCCCACAGAAATGGAACATCTCGTTGGTCTCCCACTGCTGGAGCAAACAATGCCATAAAGGCCCCCTTTGCAGAATTCAGTGAAGCAGGCCAGACCTTTTAGCCATCTCTTGGCGGATCATATTTGAGAACCAATGGTGTTGGACACGATAGAATATACTTTATCATCTAAAGGTTGCAATAAAAATCAGGATCAACAGTTTACTGTCCATAAAAAAATATTTTTGGCATGTCGGGTACTAACTTCCCATTTAGTGTATAAGGGTAGTCTATAATCTACAACTATATTGAAAACAAAGCAGCGGGTGCAGATTTTCTCTTTGCAAAAGATGTGTGCCAGTTTCATGTAGCAAATTAAAAAAGCAAAACAAGCTGCAGTATTAACTTTGCCCCCCCGATCACAACATGTATATTTTTTTCTGTTTTAGTAGAAGCATCCATCAACATACTTTACTTTCTATTTACTTACCTTAATTTAGATCAATTTAATAACCGACATCACCATTTTCATTGTATTTACAATTCCGGTTCTACAACACCCGATTTTATCTTTTTTTAATCTTTATGCATCAACTGGGAAAGCATCCATTCCAACTATTTTGGCAGATGAAATAAACATCAATGCTCTAATGACCCAAACTTGGGGTCGATGGTGTGAAAGGTGGGATTGGAGGACAGGATTGGGTGGTGCATGGTGCCCCTTCAACTTACATTCTCATGTTATAAGCCAAAATGTTGTTCCTAGGACCCACTTTGGACTTAAGTGCTTAAATCATAGACATGAAATATTCAGAAGCGGGAAGCAATTTTTCTTCCCTCCCCTTTTTCTCAAGAGTCTTTCACTCTTGGAGTTTAAATTCTCAAGAGTGAAAATGAAAATCTCAAGAGTGAATCTGGTACAATGTATTGCCGATAACAGAAATTGAATTAATTGCTTCACTCTAACAATATTTTACAAAGAGTGAAATGCCAACGTTCAAAGTATTTTTCCTCTCGGTATGAGTGAGTGAATTGCTGCTGGGTTTGCTAACACCGCATAAAAATCAGAATACACTGCACTTTGCTCCACTTCAGGTCAATTTAACTACTCGCCCTGTCATATGTTTTTTGGTCCAACATTTTTTTTTTGCTTTTGATAGATTTTAGTAACTCCATATAAAATTTTGGCCTTTACTTCAAAAAATTTGCCTCCTCTAACCATCCAAATTATGGGTCATTTGCATAGGGTTGGGATATTTACAATAGCCCTGCGGGGCACCCCGATCCCCGAAATTCCCCGGACCGGCCGACCCGGACCGTACCCGAAACCGGGTCGGGTTCATTTTTAGCACAATTTATTCACCTTTCCGGTACGCGGTCCGGGATCATTTGGACGGTCCGGTAGGGTCGGGGCTTGTGGCTTTCGGTCCGGGAAATAATTTTAGCTGTTTAAAATATCAGAGAGCAACATATATGAAAATGTATCTCTGGGACTGGGGCCTGGTTGATTTATCAGTTCGCCAACCTCACCATCACATGTTTCCGGCGACTATTCTACCTTAAGAACTTAGAATATGCAGTAATTGGATTGCTTCCGCCCATTTCTCAAAAACTGGTTTGTCCTGACAGTTTACAACAACTACCTGCACATGACAGCATAGTTACGACTGCGTAAATGTAATGACTTGCACAAAATCCGAAGTGTTTCGTTATACACTAGCTTCGCGAGTTTGCGGAGTTTCCTTTTCTTTGAATACATACGCCGACACAAGCACTGCACTGCGTCGCTTTCCCCACTGATCTCTTCACAGACCGGCTGAGATGTTCGTGGGTTCCTGGAAACTTTGTAATTCCTGTAAGTGAAGAAAACGACGTGGACCCACGCCGTCGTACCAGGGGTATGACATGCCCACCTCACAGCAACAGCGAATGTCCCTAGTCGGACAAAAGTCGCTCTGATCTGTTCTGCTGTAAATTTAAACACTTGGCCTTTATTTTGAAGATAAAACCTGATACCCATATCTAGGGATTTTTGGCTTGAAAAATGGCCCATTGGCTAGGGATTTTCTGCAAAAAACTATAACCCAATTGGGACTGGCATACTAATAGTGCGGGCCCTTCACTACAACTGCAACTTGTTTTAATTTCATTATTAGAAACAATAAGGTCGACAACTAGCACTCTATATAATGCCCGTTAAACAGTATTAGATTCTATGGTGTTAAAGGCTCATGAAACGGTAATTTTTTCGGTTACGTGGCGAAAACGGTTTTTCTAACTACTGCCAAACTCCACACCCAACCCATACACTAATCTTTCACGTTAACTTTTCCAAAAAATTGCGATCACCTAGGACATCATGTCTTTGGAACGTAAATTTTGACAAAATTTGGTGCGATATGAGCCCAGATCCCTGTCAATACGTCGGGAATATGTTGTGTTGCCTTAGCGCCGTAGTCTCGTTGTGCGGTTGTATACGTTCGTGGCTCGGACCTCGTGTAGTCAATAAGGCGTGGTAGTACCCCATATCCATAGAATGAGACCAAATTTGATAACCAACGTTCTCAGCAGTCTAGGGTTTTTGAAATGCGCGAAATTGAATTTCAAATCATTTTCACAACCAATTTCTTCTACGCACTAAAAGTCGGCAAACAAAATTGCTTTAAAGATGCCTTCTTGCCGTATGGGTAACATTGTAATAATTCATCAAGCATTTTTGGAGTTATCACTCCTGCAGATAATGCCGATTTCGGATTTTTTCCTAGAGCTCGCCACAGGACCTGGCAACCTCCCAAAATCCCAACTCCAGTATCGACTCGGCGTACCTTCCCCGCCCGCTTGTCCATAGGTCGTAAATCCCCCATATTTGATGAGGGGGAGGGGTCAAACGTCCTCCTTACCCAAATTTGATTCGCCCGTTCATCCTCAGCTTTTTTGACCAAAATCCCTCATATTTTTCTATTTGAGTTTAAAATACTTGGTAAATTCTGCGCTCGTTCGCGAGCATTTGTTCTGAACAATCACCTTTAAACATTTTAGCTTCTAATGGCAAACCCCCATTCTCCCCCCAATCAAAAGAATTTAACGCCACTGATCATGTGAGCCGTCTCATCACATTCGCTTCACTGATATGTCCCTATAACCAGTTCAACAGGATTTTTTGTCAATTATTTATACATTCGGATTGAAAAAAAGTAAGAACTTGACCAAGAATGGTAATGGCGCAAGTTATCCGTAATCAATTTTTGAACAGAACGTAGAGCAAGTGCGCGGTAACCCAATACAATTGACATGTAAAACTTCACACTCGTTCTACCGGGGAAATGAGTGAGCAGCCGGTCTGGTCTATAAAAGAAGCGGTCCGGTCCATGAAAAAAGCTCCGTTCCGGGTCGGGCGGGTTTTCCCTTAAATTATCGGGTCGGTTTCGGGGGCGGGGACGGATACTACACCGGGGTGGTCCGGGGTCGGGGTGGAAAATCTTCCCCGCAGGGCTCTAATTTAAAGCAATGTGACATACTTTGTAAAACTAAATTGCGTTGAATAGCATCTTTGCACTGAGGGTTTTCCTCCCATAATATAGTATACTGCGCTTTCTACAAAGGTTCCATGAACTCCCATTTAGGTAAGGAATAAAACAACATTGGTACAACATATAAGGTGCTATCTTTACTATTTTTGATATAAAGGTGATAGAGTTACTTATAACTTTAGGTAACAACGTACAGGGACATCACACTCAGATGTACATGAAGTTTCCTAGGTACAATAGATTCTACATTCTATTTTCCGGTCATGAAGCGCTTGCAGCATTTGCTAAAATAAAAGTCTAATGAAATGAAACGACAACTTTGGTTGTACCATTTCCCTTTTGATATTGTTGAGCAAAAATAACAAATGTGTGTACCAGCAAGATCCATTTCCAAAAGAGTACATCTTTCCTTAAGTGGTTCTAGAATTAAGTAGAAGGCTGCAAGCATCAATACTAATTAGGGCTCCAAACCCAGCGTTGGATGAAGGAGACAAGTTTTAAAACAAATACTGGGATGGGATGGATGTGAAGAGGATTTGCCATTTTTTTTAGATGGGACCTCAAGAAGCATAATGCCACTTTTCCCTAAAGTTTACTAGGTGCATTGACAGTGTCAACCTCTTTCTTTTTTTCTGGGTGGGTTGGTGACGGGGGAAAAAGGGGGGGGCTCAGGGAAATAAAAACATTTGGGTGGTGGAGGGCAATCCCAAGGCTCACATTTCCTCTCGTGCCACCCACTGCAAGGTGCATATGAAAGTGTCACAAAATTTAGAACATACAGAGGAATTGGTCCCTACACAAGTCTTACAGTAATCTCGGTTGGCTTAATTTACTTTATAACACAAAATAACATCTGAGTACATCTGTGTGTACAGGTAATGGAAGTGTTTCTGGATGTTTACATTCTGTAAAACATTAAACCGTAATTTCCAGAGGGGAAGGTGGCAGTTCGTGCAATTTCTGGACAGAAACCAAGGTGTTGACATCCCTGACAATTTACAGTGTATCTAGCATGTTTGGGACACAATTCAAAGCCTTCATAACCAGGATTCGAGGCTTGTCCTTTAAGCTTGTAGTAAGATATGATCTGACAAGTGAAAGAGGGATTAGCCAGTTAGCACATATACCATAGGAATGGTCTGGTGAGCTGGTGACAGCATGCTTTTCAATTTTGGTAATGCTGGCAGTAATGTCAGCATCCCTTTTTCCAGAAATTGCACAACTGCCACCGTCCCCCCTGGAACCTTTCCTCTTTTACTGTGTTTTTACAGAATTAACCATCCACGTTGTTTCATTCCAACTTGTGAAGTGCATTTCATCGAGTGTCCTTTTCATTATGTCTGAATATTTTTTTTATGCTCCTTATTCACTTAAGCACATAAATTTGCATTTTCAGGTCTTATCAACTCCACACACCAAGGCTTAATCTTTTAGAGTCCTTACTTGCCATCTGAACTTGGAAAAATAATGCAGCATATAACCAGACTGATTTGACCATTCTCTCTAGTTTATTCTCTCTCCCAGGTGTTATTTTTATTCTGATTTCAACAATAAAATCAATTTTAACTCACCAAAATTCACATTCTATTCTCACTCCCACCATTTTTATAATTCTTCATTTTGAAATGATTATTCAGAGTTCTGTTTTCATACGATGGAAGAGCCAAATTTCATGGATTTAAATTCTTGTATTTTGACATTAAAGTAATCAAAATGAAGATCCCAGAACTGAGTGCCCAACAATTTAAGAGTGGAATGCCAAATGTTCCACTCTTTGTTTTACTATTGAATCTTAACATTAGACGTATCTTTCCACTCAATTATAATCTTTTGCAAGTTGTGGCACATCATGTAAACAACTAATCATGAATATCAATTAGCAATTCTTTTGCAACCCACACATTTTTGTTTATGTTTCTACGCGTTGAAAAACGGTTGCTTTGATAAAATAAGATGACTTTGTCAATGGTAGTTTCCAATACATTGTAACGACGGTTAAACAAAGTCACATAATTTAACAACTAATCAGGAAACATATGAAATGAATACAACAAATGTATTATTTTCATAAGTTTCCTGTTATATATACCAAGTACAAACATACCTAAACTTACACAAATTTTACCTACTTTTTGCAAGTTGTGTCAAAGCCTACCATGGCTTGAATTCGTTTTCCAGTGGCATCATGAGGTAATGTGGGCGGCATGCACCCGGGCCAATGTTCTGCATCCCTCCACGTGGTAAGAGTCCAACTTTTTGTGTGCTTTGCATCCTTTCAACAAACTACAATCCCCCGATTAGAGTGTTTGGGAACACTTTATTGTGGCCTACTCAAAATGCCCCCCTCTCCCACTTGGTCAATGATAATCCTGAATTTTGTCCTGGCCACCCGACAAGAACCCACTTGATTGTGGGATAGGGAGGGGTCTGGGATAGAGATGCTTCAAGCCTCCCAATGCAAGTTGACATCATAAGGCACACAATCAGGCAAAGTAACAGCCAGTTCACCCACATTCTATCAAGGATTGTAGTCATTTGCTAATCCAGACAGAAATTCCAAACCCCCCCCCCCCCCCCCACCCCCGGCAGAAGAAAAAGATGACGTTTTTTCCAAAGTTAGCGATTTGGTCCCAGATCACCAAATATTGATAAAACTAGCAATTTGGCCAACAAAATTATCTCATTTTGGATATTCCCCTCCATTCCCCCCTTCCCCCCCGCCCACCATGATTCACTTTTTTCCGGAAAAATTAACTTCCCATCTATAGTCCCTATTCTGAACTTATTGCGTCATCAATGAAATGACTTTGTCTTGGCTTTTTGGCTTGGCATTACAATTGTTACGATCTGTGGATGAAAACATGAATAACTCGATTTGCCATCACTGTCAGGTGTGTCTCACTTTATCATTGTAGTTACCTACATGTTACGATGAAAATGATGATACGATCTTAAATAATCAATCCGAGACTGGTGGCACCAGAAAGCACATTCGTGCAGAATCGATCAATATTAGTTAGCCGCATTAAAAACTGAACTAGAAAGGAAGTTTACATTTAGAGGAAAATCCGTTTATCAATGTTATTATACAGGATTTTCCTACCATTTGACGCTTCTGTGGCACCGCGAGTTCCTTGCACTCACAAATATGTTCTTTTTGCTAGAATGTTCTATTACATCACCCCTGGCAGGTTTCCTACGTAAATTCCATGGATACTTTGGGATGGATGGTTTACACCCTGCAATGTACAGACTTGTAGCAGAGTAATAGTATCATATCGATGATGTGACCTATGGACGTCCCTTGTTTACATTCAGCGCCCTCTGTTGTTGTCGCAGCCAAATATTACATATTTTCTTCTGTGACAACATAAATCTGGTTATAATTACTTGCAGAATCTTTCCTGATCTAAATTGGTCAAAAATGCAGCTGGTACATTGGCTTATTATGCCTGATAAGTAAGGTAGTATTATTTATTCAAAAACAAAGTTACAGCAAACACAGAATTTCCCCATGCAAAGTATAGGTGCGTTTGCCTGCCCGTTTCTCTCTTACCCACCAGGGGTGCGCCATAAACCTAAACATGTCACATCATCTATAGCTGGAATCTGAACTTGGAAGATCATCATCAAATATTGACACAGATATTGTGGTGCGGTAAAATAATTCGACGGCGCAAGATGTGGCTACTGCGGTGAACTGCATTGTGCGGCACTGCAACGCACCGCAGAGATTTTGGCGATGTTTTGCGTGCGGTGCGTGAGTTTGCCATGATGACCACAGTTTTCCAAGATCGTTTTTATTATAAGTAAAATCCAATTTTAAGTCGTAATTTTATAAGATTTAAATCTTTCTTCCGTCATTATCATAGGGATTGCCACTGATGGTTTTTGTTTTGATACTGACAATGCGAGCAAACTCGAGTTGCACTGCACTGCGATACCGCAAAAAGTTCAAATATACATTCATCTAACTTAATTTTGCAATCGTCCACGGTGAGGCGTGTCAAATTTTAAGTAATTTTCCAGTTTTTGGTCGCAAAGCCATCCACAGTTTTTAAGCGGAACGTGGAAGCTTTGTTTTTGTTCCCAACAGATGTTGAGAAAATTCATATGATATTATGGGAAAAAGAAAAGCAGAGATTGCTAAAAATGTTGAGTAACATAAAGATGGCTCATTAACATCTTCAAGCGTGTATGAACATAATTAGAACAATGGGTTACGTGGATAATGGGCAAATGACACCAGTTCAATATAATCCTGGTTTCAAATGTAAAATATCTGACTATTTTGTGTTAGAATATATTCAACAAACCGGAATTCTTATGTAGCAAGCAATCCAATTGAACAAAGTTTAAAGGTTTTTGTTTTACTTTAGTTGTTAGGGGCATAATGAAGTTTCAGAAATTAACTAGAATTTCACAGTCCTTGGCTTTCGGCGCTCGCTTATTAAAGATAGAATATAAAGCTGTGGGGCCTCCATAAAAAACAACATTTTAATGACACATACACTCATACAGACACACAGAGACCTTGCACAACAGACTGCAAAGTGGTCCTGCCCGCTATGCTGGCAGCCCACACTAACACAAAAAATTTACACTAAAAGCAGTACTTTATTTACCACATTTCATCCCCTCATTTTTGGTTCTGTTGATTTTAAAAGTCTAAAACTTCACATCTTTATTACCATTAAAAGGAAATTCCTCCCCATTAAAATAAATTCTTAAAAACAAAGGTGTGCTGGTGACATGAAGCAATTTCATTGGTTGTGCCCGGTTTCATTCGTTTAAATTGGAACCCAGGTAGTACGCGTTGCACTGGCGTATTTACAGTTATTTTAGGTTGAAGCGGCTCTCGTCATACCGCGTTTTGCTATTTTCGCGCTCGGGTCGGCGGCGGCGCCTTCCTACGTTGCGTCTCGTTGCGTATTATCGTTGCGTTCAACGTTTTGTTTGCGAATTGTTGTCAACTGTGGTGGTGGCAGTCATTTCTTGTTGTATTTAAGAGCCATAAAGCATCGCGACATTGGTTAAAGATACCTTATGATAAAGCTGGTTTAAGACTGAGACTAAAGGTATGATTTTGTGAACTGGTACCCTCTTTAATCGAGCGAATTACGTTTGAACCGGCGACATCACAGCAGCACACCATTATTATTGCTTTGACGAACTCATGCCTCCGGCCTCGTCTCCACTTAAAATAATGTATCGCCTTGGTTCAATTCGTCGTAAAGAGAGTACCGGTTCCCAAAATCATACTTTATTCTCTCACTCTTGATTAGAAATTCGTGCAGCCACTATGCCTTTCAGTGAGTCCTTTGCTGACATTTGCCTCAGTTAGAGCTTAAATGAGAGCCTCAATACAACCCACCTGGCAGAGGCAAATCACTACACTGTCTATAGTTACTGCTTTGTGTGTTTAGAGCAAATATTCAATGGCAGTCAGTCTTGGCAATTTTTTAAACAGGTGTACTTTCGGGTACACATACCCTTTCTCAATTTCATTTGAAGGGTTATCACCCACATGTATACCTTAATCCCAAGTTTGATTATTTTTATAACTATTTTACAGCCGCAATCACATGACCCATACTGCTGACAATATTTAACTGGTACTGTGAACAACATGTTCGTTCTTATAATTTTTAACAGAAATGCACCTATACATTTGTAATTTAACAGGTGCGAGTTGAACACGTACAGTCAGGTTCCTCAACTACAACCTGGCACAAAAATATCTCGGCATGTTTTTTTTGCGATCAGTATTGTGCCAAAGTCCTTCCAATTTGAAAGTTTCGAAATAATCATTTAGTGTCTAGGTCTTTCTTTCATTTAATACCTCCTTGTAAAAAAGCGTGCAGAAATGGCTGAGATATAGGCCCTAAAACCCAAACACCCCAAACCAAAAGTTCAGTTTTTGGAATTTTGTTTTCAGGTCACTGTGTGGTACCACGCAATATAATCCGTGTGTATTGATTTTACTCAAAGAGGTTTTCCGACTGAATGAGCGAGAAAGCCTACTTGCAATAATCGATTGTGGTATACGTGTCGTGTCCCAGTAACCTGCAAGCCCATTGAAAATCCAAAATCTGCAACGTTTGGGTTTGGGGGTTTGCGTCTTTCGGTCGTTCTATCTTAGCCATTTCTGCAACGCTTTTTTACAACGAGGTATTAAAGAAACAAGACCTAGACATCAATAATATTTCGAAACTTCAAATTGGGAAGGACTTTGGCACAATACTGATCCATCAAAAACAAGCCGAGATACTTTTTGTTTCCAGGTGTATTTACCTACATCCAAAAATACATTTGTAAGGGCATATGTTCCAAGAGCCTTACATTTTAATTTTCTTATCATTTTTTTCACTTTTCAGGGTATTTTTGGGCTGGTTGGTGGGCTAAATAATCATCAGTTGGCAGGCCAGATGTTGGGGTGTGAAGGGGGGAATGAAGACATTTTGGGGCTTGCATGCTGGCTCAAAAACATTTTTAGAATGTTTTGAGCTCAATTTATGGTTTTTACAAAAACATGACCTTACTATGATTTTTCCTTCAAAAGAAGGACCCTTGATATTTTGTGTATGTATATGTATGTGGGTCGTAGTTACCGAAAGAGGAGCAATGGAGGTGTGGAGCCCTTAATAGTTGAACCGTTAGTCTTTTTTTTCCCCTTCCCATGTGCATCTTCTCAATACACACACAAAATAATCTAATAAATGTTCATTTCCCTATTTTTGCAGAGAGTCTAATTAACTCTTGTTAAGTGCTCATGAAGTTATTATCCATGTAGTTAAAGGGCGTCTATCCTGATTTGCTAAGACAGAAATCAAAAAAAAATCATCATAACTCAGTTTGGGGCATTTTTGTAACAAGTATACGTATCCTAAGCATCAATGTATCCTAACCCACCTGGCAATGATAAGTCTAGAAACAATCTAATAGTACGCAAATCAAAAGACGGGGGGAGGTATATTTTAGTCATTACTTGTCTGTATGGACACTTACTACAACACTTAATTGATTGGGGATTCATATCTTTAAACTATGCCGTTTTCTTCCTTTATGTCAATATTTCGCTGTAAAATATACCTTATGAGAGTGCTAGCAGACTTATTCTTCTCTTTTAAGCTATTACTGGCAAATTTTCTATTTTTTATCTTTTGGGTGAATCATCAACTGATAGTGTCTTAACTATAAAACTTTAGGGATAAAGTCAGATCTCCGAGTTGATTGTGGGGCGTCAAAATGTGATGGCGAGGTTTAGTTTTTTGGCACCACCTCTGAAAAAAAGGTTGCTTTCCATTATCTTTCTCATAAATTTAAAACTTCAAATGATGGGCTTAAGTGCGAAAAGCAAGCTACCTGCTACAAGACTAAGGCTGTAGAAAGTGCCAAGTAGGCCTCTACGCTGCATGTGTATCGCTCCTATAGCTGTGAATTCTGACGGCCGACACACAACTTTCTCTTATACTATACCTTTTACAAACATGCACAAATCTGCTGATTTTTAATGCTTTTGTTGTTGGTTTTTTTAGATGTTCTGATTTAGCAAATCACTGATATGTACCTTTAAATTATTGCAATATTTAAAATTTAAATTATTTGAAACATAACAAGGGTATTTCAATGGAAATCCATTGGGTCCATTTACCTAAAAGTTAGATTGTTTAAAATCCATCTGAACCGGAGCCAAGTAGTGTAACCATGTGTCTATCAATGTGCAGATTTGATCTATTCTGAAAGAGATTTTGTCCGGATTTGTATACTCTTTATTTAATTTTCTGTTCCATAAACAACAAATTACAACAACTTCTGGCCTATATGGAACCGGTGTGCAATCAGGGGGTTATAGGACACGATCTGCCGATTCTGGCATTGGTGCCCCAATTGGGGGTTTTCCAAACGGTAAATTTGGGGAACTGCTACTTGCATTTAGCCTATGGCAGTCTCGTCCCAGTACATTAAAAAATCATCTCTTAAACCTTTGTTCAAAAGATCTTATAATTAATGATAAATTAATAAAAACATATTGGCTCCAAATCCGTCGGGTTATTGATTAACCCCCGCACTGCAAACATAGTGTAATTTCCAATAAAACGTCATTTAGGATTTAAATATTCGTGACACAGGCCTATCTATTATGTCAAGTCTTAGGTAATATAGCATATGCATAAGAGCGCCCTCCTACCGTTACGTCTTTGAAACATTCCCGGAAGTTGATGTCGTTATTAATTTTTTTTGCTGTGCTGTTGGGTTTGGCATGTCCTCCCTCCCCTGGTGATAATGCAAAATCCATCATCAGAACCAATGGGACGGAAATTCTGGAAATTAGGTCTTGTTAGGACATTCTTATACTGAATTCACTCACGGTAAAATAAGAAATGATTTTAAAATCTATACAATCAAAACCCGATTTGTTTTATGTGTTTCAATACTAAAATTTCAAGATGATTAATGATGGTCTTCAAATAGGACTAGGAATATGGATTAGGCATCAAATTCATAATATCACAATAGCCACAAATTTTATCAGCAGGATTTTTAATTTTTTTTCACAGTTGAACCATGCCAGGTGTGGTGGCAAACAACTGGCTTGATCGACTCAACGTCAGTTTTAGTTGGTTTTGCCCTTGCCAATGCCCTTGCCCTTGCATTAATTGCCTTGCCATAATGCCCCCTGGCTCAATCATGCGCCTGCCTTAATGCCCTGCACTGCCTTATTGCCCCATCTTAATGCCCTGTCTTAATGCCCTGCCTTAATGCCATGCACTGCTTATTGCCCCATCTTAATGCCTGTCTTAATGCGCCTGCCTTAATGCCCTGCCTTAATGCCCTCTTAATGCCCTGTCCTTAATGCCCCTTCTTATTGCCACGCCCTTAATTTCCTGTTTTGATGCCCTACCTTAATGCCCTGACGGCTGTCCTAATGCCCCGCAAGGCTTGCCTGCCTTACCTTAATGCCGATTCGCCTTAATGCCCTGCCTTCATGCCCCGCCTTAATGCCCTGCATTAATGCCCTGCCTTAATGTCCGCTACCTTAACCCTCTCGTACCTGAGGCCATTTTTTTTGTAACAAAACCCCGACGGGGGGGTGTGGTTACCACCCCCCCGTGAACTTTGTTCCTGACACCCGATCTGTAATTTGGTATCTCAAAGGAGAGCTTAGAGTGTCTTCTTTTCCATTGTACCAAAATAAGTACTAACAATCCCATTATGACGTCACCCATGACGTCATATGTTTCGGAAAGTCCGAAAATACTGAATATATGGTGGGAAATTTGATATTCGCAATTTTAGCGACTCAAACTGAAAATCTGTTTTTTTCCCTAACCTTTTTTCGGCGAAAAATTTGAATTTACACTGTGTGTTGTCTATTGAAATGGCAGTTTTTGCTGACATCGAACTCTATGACGTCCATTGTGACGTAATGCAGGCATGTTGGTACTTATTTTTGGTATCAATTGGAAATAGGAGGACCATATCTATCTATTGGTACCCAAATCAGGTGTCTGTGATGTTCCTAGTGTTGTGTTAGGCATGTTGGTATTCTCTCTCTTCCGAGGGGGGGAGGTGTTACCCCTCACCACCCCCCCCCTATCGATCACTTTGGGATCACCCTGTCATCTTAACTCTACCACCCCCGGTGATTTTTGTTTTTGGATTAAAAGGAGCCGAAAATGTCCATTGACCATTACTTAAATAATTTGCACCAAAAAGGGGGTTTTAGCAAGCCGGGAAAAAAACCTGAAGGGGGGGGGGTGGTTAACCACCCCCCTTCGGTAGACGAGGGTTTAATGTCATCGGCCTTAATCCCCCTGCCTTAAGCCCTGTGATGTCTTAATGCCCTGTCTAAATGCCTACCTTAGACCAACATTTGCCTTAATATCCTGCCTTAATGCCTGTTGGTTATGCCTTGCCTTAATGCTCTGCCTTAACGGCGATTCAAGGATTTCGAAATATAATTTTTTTGGTGTAGTATTAAAATATCAGCTAGAAATAAATAGTTTTACCTAAAATGCTTAATTCAAAAGTTTGAGATGAATCAGATTTTTCGTTTTCTGCAGTAAACATGTATGCACAGTATAAAGTGCATATGTCCCGCGTTAACAAAATTTCCGGGTCGGATTTTATAACAAAGTTTGTGATTTTCTATATGACAAACTTCGATTTGAGCTTAGTTAATCTCAACACAGTTAGTAGTATATGGACAAGCATTATGTATATACAAAACACGATGTGTTTAAAATAGTGGCGCCCTCAATCGGGAAAGTCTCTAAGGTGCAGAGCCTGTTAACGAACCACGCCTTGCCTTGATTGTCCACGCCTTAATGCCCTGCCTTAATGCCTGCCTTAATGCCCATGCCCGCCTTAATTCACTGCCTAATGCCCCTGCCTTAACCCTCGTCTACCTGCCATTTTTGGTAACAAACTCCAGAAAGGAGGGGGGGTGGTTACACCCCCTTGTGATTTTCGTTACTGAACACCCCGATTCCTTTAAGTTTGGTACCAAAGGATAACTTGAGTTTCTTCTCTCTTTCCATTGGACCAAAATAAGTACCACTCCCCATATGACGTCACCAGAACGTTCATATTTGAGGAAAAGTCCGAAATACCTGGAATATAGGTGGAAAATTGATATTTCGCATTTTTAGCGACTCAAACAACACTTTATTATAAAATGAGCTCTAAAATGCTGTCATTAATATAAAACTATCATTTCCCTCCATTCTCAGTGAATAAAAACCGGATGAAAATCTGATTTTCCCTACCTTTTTGGCGAAAAATTGAATTTTCAACTGTTTCTATGGAAATGTGCAGTTTTGCTGACATGCAACTTTATGACATCATTGTGTCGTAATGCTAGGCATTTTGGTACTCATTTTTGGTATCACTGGAAAGAGGAGGACCATAGCTATCTATTTGTACAAAAATCAAGTGTTTTTGTGATATTCCTGTGTTGTGTTAGGCATGGTTGGTACTTCGCTTACGAAGGAGGGGGTGGTTGCCACCAGCCCCCCCCCCCTATCCATCACTTTGGGGTCCACCCTGTATCTTATCTTACCTATACCCCCCGGTGGATGTTTTTGTTTTTTGGATAAAAGGAGCGGAAATGTCAATTGACCACTTACATTAATACTTTGGCACCAAAAGGGGTTTTTAGCAAGCCGGGAAAAACCCTGAGGGGGGGGGGGGTGGTAACCACCCCGCCCCCCCCCCCCCCTTCGTAGACCTCGGGTTAATTCCTTGGCCTTTATGCTGGGTCTTACACCTTGCCTAACTGCCTGCTTAATGTCCTGCCTTAATGCCTTGCCTTAATATGCTTCTGGCCTTAAAGCCCTGCCCTTATGCCCCTGCCGTGTGCCTCATTTCCTTAATGTCCTTGCTTCATTCCTTGACATCAAGTCTGTTTTCGTTGTTTTGCTTTTGCCTTGCGCCCTACCTTACTGCCCTGTCTAAATGCCTTGCCTTTAAGGGGGCCTCTACCCTCAATGGTTTTGTTGAGCAAGAATTTCTGAGTTTTTTCTTATTTCTGATTCTCACTACTTTCAGCTCTTATTTTACTTTTTATTTGTGAAATCTGAACTTTCCGTTCCGATGCTACAGTTGATCAAAGTTCATTGTACCACGCATGTAAATACTACTTCCTTATGTTTCTTATTGTTTTTTCAAGCAGCGGTCATTTTACTTTTTAATCTTATTGTTTTCAAGCAGTGATATTTAAGAACATGCCAAAATAATTAATTTTGGCTAATTATGTTGATTATTTCCTGATATTTGTTTTATAATTTAGCATATTAATGGGAGATATAATTTACTTTTCAAATCCAAACTGCAATACCATTTTATAAATACAAAATTAATTGTTTCTAGAACTGCCCGTATATCTTTTTTTGCAATTTTCGGCAACTTGGAAATTTCCCCCAAATTTTTGGCACATCCCGAATGGTGTATACCCAGCCAAATTAGCACAAATGTAGGTTTTATAATGCCTACAACTTAAGGGGAGGGATTTTTTGATATCTGTCTTACTTTTTGATTTATAGCCTTCAAATTCAAATCCCCAGCAAGACAAGTGATTTTTTTCAGAACGGCTTGCCATGGCAACACGCGGAATAAAAATTGGAAAATGGCTCCGCCATTAGGTTTTGGCAAAGCTTGACCATTACTTAACCTGATAGCAGAAAACTGGTAAAAAGACCTTATTGTACTAATTTTGGGGGGCAAATGTGCAATTTTCTTTTTTGCTTACCCACAATTCAACACCTTTGACCTTTGACCCGCTCATTTGCATATGGGATCGAACTTACAATAAATATGATTTTCTGAAACCTCAGTCCAATATGCTTTGTAATGACAATAACAAGCCATACTCCAACTTTCACTACTTCTATTCTAAAAACCCTGCTTTTCAAATAACACCTCAAATGAGGGTAGATTCCCTGCCCCCTTAATGTGATGCTTAATATCCCAGTTGCCTTAATGCCCCCTGCCCTAATGCATTGCCGGCGGCCCTAATGCCTTGCCTTAGTTCCTTGCCTTAATGCCCTGCTTTTTTCCCCATGCCTAGCCTTAACGGCCCTCCTTGATGCCCTCCTTTTTGCCCCGACTAACCCTGCCCTTAATTCCGTGCCTTAGTGTCCAGCCTTAATGCCCCTGCCTTAATGCCTTGCCCTAATGTCTTGCTTAATGGCCCTGCCTTAATAGCTAAGCTCAACTCAAGTCCTTCATAAGAAATCAACACTTTTGTTCATCAAATTCCAGAAGCCCTGTGTATAAGTAATTATAGTCTGGCATACTCATAGTCCGGCTCAACGGTAAAGAATATGACACTCAATTCAGTTGTGACTTGACTCTTCATTACATTAGTTTCACGCTTTATTCCGTTATCGTCTATGGAGCCCCGGCCTGTGGCTCCCGCCGGACTATAATCTGCTTTACTCAACACAGAAGGAAAAGTAGTTCGTGCGTTTCATCACACCAAATTTTGTTCATACACGGTATCCTATGGCACTGTTATGCCATACGTACATAAATGTTTTACGGATAAAAAAAAAAAAACCAAAATCCAAGCTTAACTATCATTTAGGTTACTATTTGACGGGTATTTTTTTTAATTAATACTTACTTGGTTGAACCTTTCCTCTCCAGCTGCCAGTAACTGATAATGAACATATAAGGTGTAGCTTCAATTGTACTTTTGCTTTTGATAATTAAGATGAAGCTAATTGCTTGCAACCATCTCTCTATCAGTTTCCCATTATTTTCACACGTACTCCTGTACTATATCACTTTTCCATGATTTCCTACTTAGCGAATATTCCAGATTTAAAAATCTTTGGGTGATCTGCTAATTGACATATGAGTATTTTTTTCCTGTGACACAAAACATTCATAGCCCCTATTAATCTGTCCACTCTTCAACTGGTTTCCTAACTACATGTCTGCATCGTGTAAACAGGTAAATATCTATCTGGGCCTATGATCATCATCATTATCTCTTGTGTACCTATATATGAAGGCCTATGGGGTGGTGATCTCCCCTCTATAATGTTTTTATTTTGTTAAAATTTGGAGAATGGAAATTACTTTTATTGTTAGTGAGGAGTGTGGGTGTGAAATATGAGTGGGAGTCATAAAATGTTCATTCATTGGTATGTACCATTAGGGGGGGGGGGGTGAAGTCAACTGTTAGTCCTCAGTTTTGTATGTAAAGTTATTCACGTGTAAACCTGTCGACACTTTGTTTATATGTTAAATTTTTGAAAACTTTTTGTATTGTCAATATTTTTTGGTATTAAACACAAATATTATCATCACACCCTGTACAGGGGAAGATCCAGGAATTCTCAAAGGAGGTGCCTAAATTATTTTGTCAGGTTGGTTGAATGTCTTTTGTCCATAAAATACGATTTTGTAATTGAATTGGGATCAACCCAATTGCATTAATAGTGGGAAGGGAGATGCTAATTTCTGTTCCTGCCTTGTGAAATAGTGGCACTCCAGCCAAAATGACCTCTAACTTGACACCAAAACACCCCTGATCCTACGAACAACTATGTATTAGTGGTTTCAGCGGGCAAGCCACTGAATTATTCAAGATCCAATATTATCACCTAATTACCAAATGTCTTCTTTGCTATCCATAGACAGTTTGAAGCTTTACCATCATCAAGTAGTGCCATTGGAACGCAATGATCACACAGTGGATGTTCAACATAAGTATCAATTTCTAGCCTCTGGGATATGATGACCCTTTCTTTCTTGGGCCAATTTTGGTCTAGAGATGGGTCACTTTTTTCAAGAAATTTTATAAAATTCCTTGGAAAAATCATAAGGCCAATTTCACTTCACATTCAGCATCTGGAGGAGCCAAATTTCCCAAATTTGCTCAAAACAGGAATTAAAATTATGGGCGAAAATGGCAATATTTTTGTTAAATATTGACCCCAAAATTTGCAATCTTTGGTATGCTATGGGTCACTTTTTTTGGGCAAAAATTGGTATAATAGATAGTGGACCCAAACTTCCTAGACTCCTTGGAAGCTTGCTCTTGGAAGCATATCGCCTTACCCAAATCAATCTTGAGACCCACCCCGGGTGCATTTCAAGATGCTTGAATTTTCAGAAGCACATCAAATTAGACTTAAATAGGACATAATGGCATGAAAAACAAAAAATTGAAACATATGAAAAGGACCCTTACCGAATCACTTCCACAAGTTTTTAAACAAATTTGGTGTTTACATTCTGTAAAAACAGTAAAAACAAGGAAGAGTTCCAGTGGGAAGGTGGCAGTTGTCACCAATTTCCTGGAACGAAAAGCAGGTTTTCATTTTCACAATCCCTGACAGAATTTACCGTGTATCTTGCATGTTTTGGCGACACAATTCTAAAGCATTCAGACCGGGATTCATGCATTGTACTGTAGGCTTGTAGTAAGATATTGTTCTGGGCAAGTGAACGATGGATTAGCTGGGATTAGCACAAATAAAAACAACGGTCTGTGAGCTGAAGACAACATAGCCTTTGTCAATTTTGGCCAAATGGGGCATTAATGTCAGCATCCTTGTTCCAGAATTGGCCCCCCCCGCCACCACCCCCCCCTCCCCCCGCCCCCCCCCCAGAACTCTTGTTTTACAGAATGTAAACATCCAAATTGTTTTCAAACGTCGTGGACGTGATTTCAGAGTTTTTCATGCCATTATGTGCCTTTAATAACAGTCAGGGTCATAACCAAAAGCAAAATCAATAAATTGCAAAAACATCGGTCCTCGGGTTTATTAACATCCAGGTGGCAGACTGGTGCACATAACAATACACTACAGGAAAAATCTTCATGGATTTGATTGACAACTAAATGCCTGTGTCCATTTAAAGAGGATCAGATAGCGATTTTGCGATCTTGAACAGATCAAAAAATCATAACAAAAATCCCATGTTTGTGGTAATTTTTGTTTTTGGTTATACTGGTAAACCTTCAACGTAGTTGGTTACAAGAAATGTCATCGCGCAAGACATTGCATCTTATCAGATACTGGGCACTTTTATGGTGCATATACAATTCTAACGTTGAAATTGAAGAGCCTTTCCAAGATCTTTAAGCATGATTTGCGCACCATGACCTGTACTGTAGTTTAACTGTCAAACCACATTTATTGAGCGTTATATTCCTATATGGGAATTTTTTGTGTATGATAAGGGAAATTTCAGAAAAATCCAAAAATGGTTAATTAAAGAGCGGTATTTTTGGTAGGGTTAAGCGAATTCTTGGCAAACATGTTATTGGTGTGGGCATAGGCTAGTAACACGTCACATGGCTTTGTCCATTCGCTGCCGGCAGTGGAAATTGCTTTCGGTTTTGGAATTTCCATTCAGAAACCCATGTATTTAATATTCCCATTTTTATAAAGCTACACGGTTTCATCATCACAGGTACTGTTTTTTTGTGCAGAAATTTCCCCCCTTAATACTATACAAGTAAAAAATAATGGCGAGGTTCTCGAACCGCTAAATCCCCCTAGCGGGAGCGGTTTACAAATTTTTAAATAATCAAGCTGCAAATACCCCCTTAAACCCACAAATCCCCTTAACCCCCACAACCCCCCCTTAAACCTGGGCACCCCCCCTAAACTCGTGCAACCCACTTTAAACCACAACAAGCCCCCTAAGCCCAGACAACCCCCCCCTTAAACCCAGACAACCCCTTTAAACCAAAAAACCCGGACAAAACCCACCTTAAACCCCAACATCCCCCTTAGAGCCCAGACATCCCCCCTTAAACCCGTACACAACGCTGTGCAAACGTCAGCGCAATGCATACGCACAGGCGCGCAACGCGCATGTGCAACGTCTGCGCATGCATACGCGTATTCTGTGCCCAAACCCCTTAAACACCACCCAAAAACCCCCCTTAAACACAAAAACCCCAAAAATCCCCTTAAACCCCAACAACCCCCCTTAACCTGGATGGACAACCCCCTTAAACACAAATAAACTCGTGCAACCCACCTTAACCACAACAAGCCCCCCCCCCCCTTTAAGCCCAGACAACCAACCCCCCTTAAACCTGGACAACCCCTTTTAAAACCCCTGCCAACCCACCTTAAAACCCCACAATCCCGCCCCTGAGTCATACAAAACCCCCCTTAAACCCCCGGACAACCCCCTTTAAACCCAGACAACCCACCTTAAACCCCAACAATATCCCCCTTAAAAACCCAACAACCCCCTTAAGCTAGACAACCCCCCCCCCTTAAACCCGGACACCCCCCTTAAACACCTGGAACAACCACCCTAACACGCGGGCAACCCACCTTAAACCACAACAAGCCCCCTAAGCCCAGACAAAGCCCCCAAACCCCCCTAAAAACCCTGACACCCCTTTTAAAAAAAACAAACCCGGACAACCCACCTTAACCCAACACTCCCCCTTAAGTCCATACACAACCCCCCTTAAAAAAACCCGGACAAGAAAACCCCTTTAAACCCGACAACCCCCTTAAACCCCCAACATCCCCCTTAAAAAAAACCAAACCCGGACAACCCCCTTAAAACCCGGACAACCCCCTTAAACTCGGACAATCCCCCTTAAACTTGTGCAACCCAACTTAAACACAACAAGCCCCCTTAAAGGAGCCAGACAACCCCCCTTAATAAACCCGGACAATCCCTTTAAAAAAACCCGGACAACCCACCTTAAACCCAACAATCCCCCATTAAGTCCAGACAACCCCCCCCTTAAACCCGGACAACCCCCCTAAACCCGACACCCCACCACCTTAAACCTAATCAGCTGGAGAGATTACATGATTCCCCACCCCTCCAGCAAGTTTCAACATCATCAAAATTGGGACTAAAACCCACAACCCCTTAAAGGTGGACCAAGCCCCGTTAAACCAGAACCAACACCCACCACCCCCTTTAACCCTGACAACCCACCTAATAAACCGTCACGTGATAGTACATGATTCCCCACCTCTCCATCCAGTTCATCCCAAATCGACTTATAGATCTTCAGATTTTGTGTTCACAGTTTTTTGTGGTGAAAATACCCCAATTTAATCGCCATAAATAGGCAAATTAGCTATTTGAATTACATATCAGCGCCACAACCTAATCGCGCAAGAGTACTGATTCCCTTCCCACCACCCCTCCACAAGTTTTCATCAAAATCGGACTTATGGATCTTCAGATCGGTTGTTCACAAGCTTTTTGGGTAAAATACCCCAAATTAACACTCATTAATTATGCAAATTAAAGGTACCTAATTAGCAGATGCCAAACCCCATAATCTAATCAATGAAGGGCATGGCGTCCCGATCAACCACCCACCAATTAATCATCCCTAATCCCTTATGGTTCCATGTTATCGCATTCACAAGATTGTGTTGGACGCGGGCTGCCGCGCCTTGGACTGATAGCATAATCCCCCTTTCTGCTTTTCAAGCCAGGGGAAATAAAAAAAACCGTTTTTGGAGGTTATGTAGGGTATTTTTTAACGCATGTCCCATGGACCTTAAGTCCTAAACGGGCACCCCAGAAGGATACTGTAGTGTCCTGTTTAACATGTTCTACCCTCTAGTCTTTGTCATCTCGATTAAATCGTTACTACTTGGAGTAAACAAATAGTATGTACAAAATTTTCAATGTAGCGTACTGATCCGAGTAAAGACCCCCATTATTTTTTTTGGCTGAAAGTAATAGATTACATCATATTTGTCATACTCATTACTGTGTTTGGTAGTACTTCTTTTGTGATTTTCATTACAACACTTAGGTTTCATGCTTCAGTTCATTTCTTAGTCTTTGTTTTGATCACACCACGCCATTTTACACTGAAAATATCTGGAATATTTTAGAGCTCTGAAAAGCTGAAATTTTTGAATGCTTGTGTTGTTTCATTTAAGGGTGGAGAGTCCATTATAATCCCACAGCATGTGGATGAAGAAATGGGAAGAATTTCACAACAGTAATGATTTTCCTGCTATTTATAGTACCAACGCTTTTTTATCAAGAAAACTACAACAAAAACAATATCTTCTTTTCAGTATCAAAGTTTTAAATTAACCTCATTTTTCCTTACATCACACACAACATATTCAACAAAAATTTGAAATTTACCTGCACCTGTAGTTTGATGGTCCAACAACAGACAAATCTGATGACCACACTCACTGTGTAACCTATTCCTTGATGCTAATGATTATTTGTAATACAGAGCCCACTTTAACCTTCCAGTTTAGTCCAATTATCTACTGACTATAGTCATGAACGAATAGATTCTGATATACTAGTTACCCTAGCATGGAAATGAGCTTAGGAAAAATGAAAGATGAGAACAATGACACCAGAAAAAGGCACAAAATCTTTCACACTATGTTGGATGACACACCATTTAAAGCAGAATTAATGTATTTTTTACCTACGTTTAATTTTTTTTGAAACAATGTGCCCATCAAAACTACTTCAGGCCCCTTAAATTTATATTAGCTTCTCACAGAGTGCTCCTCTTGAAAATTGATGAGGAGAGGCAGTTTTTGTTTTTTTATTTTTTTAATAAATGACACTAACCGATGGCTGTTTTCACTGACAAAATGGCGAGGCCCTTTTTTTTTTTTAATTTTAGAAATCAATCCCCATTTGAGTCTCTCAATAAAAAGCTTCAAAATTTCATGAACAGATGACGGGGGGTTGCTTAATACACCATATACTTTGTCTGGGCCGAAACCACGTGTGACGACGTCATAAGCTTTCTCACGCTGTCGCAAATAAGTTGACGAAAAGCAGTAGCCGCAGCTGTTAATCGCAGGTACAAGTCGGCGTGTGGCGCGATATGCTGCCAAACAATAGCTGCGCGAAAGCTATGGCATCACTCCTTAATCAAGCGGATTAAGTATAGACCCATCATCCATCAGCATTTCATGTAATTTAAAAACAATTAATTTAAGTTAAATTGAAAAATAACTAGAATTTCCAGTTCTTCTCCGGCGGTCGCGCGATCGCTATATTCAAAGAAATATAAGCCGTGGGCCGCCCATGAAAAACTTAAAAATTTTTGACACCACATCACATACAACCCACACATCATACACACGCACAACGGATTGCCTAAGTGGTCCTGCCACTATAGCTGGCGGCCCCAAAAAAGTGTTAAAAAAAAAAAACCCTAGTTTTTTAAAAAAAAAGGTGAGGGAGGGCTACGAGAAATCCAATGTTTTTTTAGTTTGCAGCTTAGTTTCATGCCATTACCAGTCTGTAACATATATTAGAGTTGAAAGTAGGATACAGAATCAGACCTTTAGTTAATGCGTGGGGTCTTTGACTATAGCATCATATCGTGCGAGAAACTATGCAAGGTATGGATCTGTAAATCGGATGTATCAAATTAACGCAATACAAAATGACCAAAAGCAAAAAGCTCTTTTTTTAATTTTGGATTGGTGACGATATCTTTTAAAACAACTGCACATGGATTGCAACCATTTGTTTTCACAAAAAATCACTGCACTGGCTTAGTTTCGTGGGGCAAATAACACCATTACTGCATACATATTATGTCCAAGTTAACAGTGCTTCTGATTTATCATAAACATGACAACCACTGCAGTAATTAATCTTATTCATACTAATTCAAATACACATTTTGGCATCATTTTTGAAACAATTGCCCTCAAATTTGTAACAATGCATTAGTGTAAATGTACATTCTGAGAGGTAAATGAAGTTAGCATGGTGCATACCTGCTTGAAGGCAGGTGTGTTTTACTTCAGGAAGTGCAATCCATCGACACAATACTGCATATTTTGCATAACCCATTACCCATTGGGGTCCGTTCCGAAACTCAGTCCTTAAATCTGTGTGCAATACTATGTCATGCCCGGTAGACCAAATTATCCAAAGTACAGTGCAACTGGTACGAAAAGGTCTGTTATTAGGACATACGCAGAGTTAGTATACACATGGGTTACGCACAAGTTGGGGAACCGTCTTTACTTTTAAAATGCTACTGCAATTTATTGTAATTGGTCATTCCTATGGGCAAAAGTTTGTTGGCAATACTGCCGTTAACCCATTACCACTACTGTGATGTGATCAAGCAAAATGATTATCATATACCATCATGTAGAAACCCTCTATTTCAATGGATAATCGCCTGAATTTACTGACTTGATATTCTCATATCAACCCCTTCGGAGCGCGTCTCAAATTCAACGTCCGTATCAGTCAGTTAGGAACTACGCATGGTGAACAGCATGCATGCATGCATCAAGACAAGACAAAAATCCCGAAAATTTGGGCGTTCATTTTTGACGTAAATCACTGATCTAATTTGGGCGATTTTTAGGCAATGTTTGAACCGAGTTGGAACAAGCTTTCATCACATAATCACTCTCACCTATACATAAAAGATTTTAAAATAGATCAATAATTTTAAAAAACCAAAAAACATAAAAAAGATGATTTTAGGGCTGTTTTATTTCAAAATTCCTTGTCGCTGAAAACTCGTCACACCCTTTCACCTCATTTACAACAATCTGCCACGCAACCTGTCACTTTACCATTAAGTATTGTTTGTTTTGTGAACACATATCACCCTTATAATTTTCTTGTAGGCCATATGTTTGTGCTTATTTTTTTCTGCTTGGGTATATAAAATCAGTTATTTAGGCACAAACGGATTAGATCTAGTCTCGGATTCTGTACTGGGCTGCGCTGGGCCCCTCGCCCGATACAGACGCCTCGACTAGTGTAATCCATTATTCACCCAAACCCATCAACCTAATAGACTAATATCTGCCTTGGTTCATTTGTTTTTTTACTTTGCATGGTAACGTGTAATGCACCATAAAAAAAGCTCCATTTTGCTGAAATGCCCCGTTGAAATTACGAATTCCTTCCAAAGATATAATCAGTTGAAGGGTGGCAAAAAGGAATAGGAAACAAAGACATTTTTTCCTTTGTTTGGCTCTATCCCAAAATCAATTTAGCAACAAGGTGGGGTCCACTCATTTTCTTGAATCACATCATCACATATCCCTTTCAAGCGCATCTGAGTGAAATTACTGTAAAGTGGAAATTTTCCTCGCGCTACAAACATTAATTTTTGCGCTTTCGCGCGCTTGTGAGTTAGCGCGAAATTAAAACCCCGCGCAATGTTTTATTTTTGTTGTAGGTCTATGAGGATAGCTGAAAAGAGAGAATTTAAAAACAAGCAAAAATGTAAAAATCTCTGAAACGCGAAAAATTACAACGCGCGGAAAATTATCATTTTAACAGTACATCATATATTGATTTCATAACCAGTTTCCTGAAATGCCAAGCTTCCTCCACTGTTGGTAAGCTCTAGCTCAACCTACCCACCATTCTACCCAGCGACCGTGTTGCTGGTTGGTTACAAATCATTTTAAAAAAGGTCCATGGACATGGCTGAGTAGACCTTTCTTTCTTAATTTCTTCTCTGACATTTCGTACACTCAACGTATCCTGATCTAATGCACCCAGATTTTTGAAGTGACAATCGGAAAGTTTTAAATTCAAGGATTAAATATACCCAACTGACCGGGCCTTCTCCTGTTTCGCGAACGCGTATCAGAGCTGGAGTTGGATTTGACCCTGTTGATGACGTCAGAGTAGCAAGTTGTAAACAAAACTCCCATGCATGTGAGCTAACCGCACCGCTATTCTGTCATGCTTCGCCTTGTCGGTACGGGGCGGCCGCTGGTGCAGCCGTTGACAATACAGCGCATTATCGTAATTTTACGGCACCAAATCAAGACAAATTTAATGCCATATGATACAACACATACGACACATATCCAGCGAGAAGTCACTGTGTACGTATGCAAGAAACTGGGCCACGCGCCCGTCCGTTCCACGTGACGATCATGCGCATATCGCGTATTTGTTACTCTCTGCGTGGGCAGCTTCACTCTCTCCTCCCGTTTCTCCTGGCATCGCGATAATCACTTTCGTTTGGAATTTCCTTTGAAAAAAGCTTGTCCAAAACACATGATATTATGCCGCAATTTTTATCAAATATACCGTTTCTCAATTACTGTTCATGCAGATCTTACATTGATTTCCAATACATACTATGAATTAACCATTTCTTGGTGGTAGTATAAGTGTGTTTAAAGATGTCCATAGGAACCTGAAGTGTTTAGTTGACGGCAATCGGCAGGCAGTATTCAGGGGTACATACCCTCATCAGAATTGTAGAAGTTTACTAAGGTACAAATACAGGGCATTATGATTGGGCATTTGCTTCATGAAAACTGTTAGATATCGCAATTCTATCTGACCACTGAAGTGCATATACAGATTTCGCCACAAAAGTATGTCGCATGTTTTTTTCGATCGGTATTGTTCCAAAGTCTGATAATTTTTGAAAGTTTTCAAGCATTTACCTTTGGTGCCTAGGTCTGCTTGTGAAAAATGCTGAGAATAGAATTCTGAAGACATATAACCCTCAAACACAAACCAAAAGTTTTTGAATTTTTTCAGTGCATTGCAGTGTACTGTGCGACGAACATGCTTGACCACAATCAATATTACAAGTAGGCTTTCTCCTTTGTGTAAAATCAAGACACACGTATTACTGCGTTGGTTTGGATGTTTTACGTCTTTCACGCATTTTATCTCAGCCATTGCAAAAGAGGCTGTTAAATGAAAGAGCGAGACCTATGCAACAAAATGTATATTCAAAACTTCAAAATTATTGGACTTATGCATCATACTGATAGAAAAACAGATACTTTTGTGCCAACTTGTATCTTTATATTGTGCATACAATGTGGTTCAAAATTGGCCATACCAATTATGTTCTTTTTTCACAGATATCAAGAGTATAATAGTACATCCACTCACATTGTAGCCAACATCCTATGCATTGCAAAGTCATACTTGATGATTTACTAAATCTATGCTTGCCCAACAGGTGGAAATCATAAGTCACTTAATAGGTCACGTAGATTGCAACATTTTACGAATTTATGACAGGTGCGTGGATTAGTGTTCTGATATGTGGGTCCTCTTGCATGGCTGCCTATTACACAGGGTCTATTATCATAGCAACTCTATTGCACTTGCAAAACTCATCATTAGATTCCACTACTGGCTAACTAGCTCTCATTTATGTGAATGTATTGAAAGAGCAACATAGGCTACACGGCCATGTGGATCAATACATGGTACGGCACATACAGACACGGGCCATGTATCAATACATGTACCACATACAGTGCATGGGACAACCCTGCATTGACCTATCTAATCCAAATGATTCAGCCCATTTATACTAGATTCCTCACTACTACTTCTACAACTAGCTCTCATTTATGTAAAGGTATAGAAAGAGTATCAGAGAGGCTACACAAAGGTTAGCACTGTTGTATAATTGGGTACAATTCAATAATTAAAATAAGTTTTGTTACCCATTTCAAATAATGGTTGCAGTCCAATATCCGTTGGCATTTGCCTCAAAGTCTTAACCCCTGGGCACTACTTGCCTATCTATTGGCATCTAAGCACTATTTTGATTGGTTACTTGGAAGGTAATATCATGTAATGAGCAAATCAGAGATACTCTAAGAATGGTGGCATGCATTACAGAGATATAGAAGCACTATTTTGATTGGTTACTCAGAAGGCTATCTCATATTGTGTCCTGTAATGGGCCAATCAAAGAGATTGTATCATAGGCGATAGTGCCCAGGGCGTTATCGGTGATGGAATCTAGTAAGTGGTCCGCTTACATGATACTATCTTAACAACTGTCCCAAATTAAAGCTACTCATCTAAAGATATACCTGCTAAACTTTAATATTATTATTGTATGACAAGTTTGTAATCGCATTAGTAGCTTAAATTTAATGAGGCAATTTAATGAGGCAATTAAGGACCAAAGATGAAGCAGAAGATTGAACAAATAATAAGAATATCCAATCAACAAATTCAAGCCAAGGTTACCTTTATAATTGATGTTATACCTATTAGAGTCACCTTGCAGGATATTTTCTTCTTGTTAACCAATGAGTAAGATGGTTGTTGTGTTGTTTGTATTAGTCATAACCTTGCATTGAAATACAACTGATTAAGGTTGAAGTGGACGCGCAACAATTAAGCCAAATATGTATGGCCAATGTGGATCCGAGGGGTCGCAGGAAAATTTCAGATCAAAATATTAACGTTTCCAAAATGTCAGGAAAAATCAAAGACCCAAAGATAAGTAAAGAAAACAGAGGTTACTTTCAATTTCAAATTATCAACAATGTTACGAGTCATCTCCGAGGTGAGAGTTGTTTGTGTATTGTGTGTGCGTGTGTTGTGATGCATTGTGTGTGCATGTGTGTGTGTGCTGGCATATGGGTATGCACACTATGCAGTCTTTGGAATGTGTGCCACTGTGTGGAATGTGTTGTGCATGATGTGCACATGGTTAGTGATGTAGTCGGTCTACAGGTGCATGTGTGTGAGTATGCGGCAGGTATAAATGCAAGTTTTCGTACCTGCGTTCGATGATGGTGCATTTTAGATCTGTGTGTTTATCTGCACTTTCTAAAACACAAGGTGCAGACCAGTTATATTCAGATACATCAAAGGGATGCAAATAATCAAAATAAGAAAAATTTTGTTTGAAGCCAAAAAAATTACTACTGTATTTAACAATATAGAAAAAGGCTGAAACTCTCATTTACGCGATTGCGTAAAAATATGTCCCCGCCGCCCGAATTGTCGCGATCACTAACATGCGATAATGCCACTTACAAAACCCCACTCCCTCCCAAAACCCAGCAACAACCCAATCTCATCCCAAACACCCTGCAAAACCCCACCCCTCCCCAATACCCCGCAACATCCACCCTCAAACACCCGCAACAACCACCCCCCTCATCCCCAACCACCCACAACTCCCCAACACCCTACCACCTCCCCAACACTCTTTGGCTGTGCTGCAACTGCTCTGCAAACACCCACCCTCCTACCCCTTCCCCAAACACCCCGCAATACCTAACCCCCTCCCAAGACCTAACACCCTCCCCACTACCTAACCCCCTCCCCAACCACCCTGAGTACCCCTCCTATGGCACAGAGTAGGTCTCAGTAGCGAAGGAATTTTGCCACACAGACCGATGTGTACCGTTTCAGAGATACAGCCGTACGCATTTAATTAGCTCATTGCATACATAATCCGCTGCTGCATATATCACATACTTCAAAATTGCAATAAGATGGCCCCATCGATACGCTTTCAAGCACCACAGGAATTTTGAGTATCCAATGTACAGCATCAAAAATATAGCAATACGCTGATTGTGCCAATTAATTAGCTCATTTACATACTCAATTTGCCCGAAATACGCCCCACATCTGTATCAGGTCAAAAACTCTTCAGCCCGCTTCCTTCCACCAAGTTACATCCAATATGCCTTGTATAGTGTATATTCAGAAACTCTGTACAACAGGCCTTGGCAGACAGCATGTTCATAAATTATGCAAATAGATACTAATTAGCATATTTTAGCCCCAAAATCTCATCAGGTCAAGAAAACGTCACCCACCCCTTCTTTCCACTAAGTACATCTTGTCACCCTTACGGAACTCCAGATAAATCGTATACAACGTTGGGTAACATTTTTATCACGGGACGAACGGACAAACGGACGGATGAACGGACAACGATACGGACGCTGTCATTTTATAGTCCCCGTTACGAACTTGTTCGCGGGGGACAATTACCAATTACCTTTTGAAAGATCAAATCTGTACACTCTACAAAAAAAAATCTTGACACTTTCAGCAATAAATAGGTCATCTCCTCTGTACATATTCTATGTAAATATAAAATTAGTGATCTGGTTCAATTTCAAACACAAATCTTTCATATTACACTATGTAGCAGTATACAGTCAATTCTGATGCCTAGTGGGGCCCTCATGATCAAGTCTCATACAACCTTAGTATTGGGAGGTATCTAGTTGCCCAAAGGAAACTGATTGTCTTTATACCGCAATTAAAAGAAATGCCAGCACAAGCCCATTTATAATCTGATACCATCTTGTGATGTTAGGGGAAGGGAAATAACTATTTCAATGCAGTTTCATGCTCAGACAGTCCTGTGAAACTTCCTATATTTAGAGGCAACAAAACCAGGGAACTGCTGGTATCAGGCTGTCCTCCCCGCTGCAGTAATGCGGATAGCATGTTATGATAATGACTTATGTAGACTAGTGAAAGTCCTGCAGGATTGCTCTTGATTGCAACACATAAGGAAAGTTATATCCAAAAATCGCGATTTCATCATCTTCTTAAAAACCGAAAAAAAGAAAAGAGAACATATAAAAAAAAACATATCTACTATCTTGATTTAGATTTTATCTTCCTATAATTGGCAATCATTATACATGTAAAAATTTTTACAATTTGGACCACTCCTTATCAAGGCCCTCACAAGTCACTAAAAATTGAACAATGCCCTCAACATTGAGGGACAGTCGGAACCCAGGGGGGGTAGGACATGCCCACCTAACAGCAACTCAAAAAACGGCATCAGCTAGTCTGTTCAAAGACTAATGGAGGAAGGTGCGCTCTTACGCTATCGAACGGTTACACCCAGATTTCCTAAAGACTAGGCCTGGTCAGGAATTTTAATCTCATGACTGGGGTCGTTATTCTAAATTCCAATACACTATTTTGCAGCGGAGTTAATCCCTAACCCTGACGGATTTTGAAATCAATATTTTTTTCTTAATTTTAATGATAATTACTAAGATCTTTTGAACAAAGGTTTTAAGAGATGATTTTTTTAATGTCACTGGGACCGAACTGCTTGCCATAGTAAAATGCACGTAGCAGTTCCCCATATTACCGTTTGGAAATCCCCTAAATCGAGCAGATGTGTCCTACCACCCCCCTGGTTGACCGAGCCTCACTCAGATGGGGCCGAGTTGCCTCTCCCAATTATTATAGACTCCTGGCTCAACCTGCAATGATTAATGATTTCCTACGGCCTAACCTCTTTTCATAGTTGTGAGAAAATCCCAAAACTTCTTTCCCATAAACCACAATCTTAAACCAGATTTGCTTAACGTTAAATGAAATCACAAACCATCGAATTGTGCTTATAAACTCTCCAAGTTACCACACTTAGTTGTTTTTCAAAATGGCTGCTAATTTTGTTTTTTTTTTAGCTTAATCACTGATTTTATTTCCTTTATGGGTTAATTTTGCTAAGAATGATCCTAACAAAAACAATTTTCACAGAAAAGTCAGATATTTTTGTCATTTTGTATAATTAGCAAACTTAAAAAAAGAATTTTGAAGTTTCTTTGGGTTGCCACGCTCATTAGATTAAAATATAAAGCTGGTGGCTGCCAGCCTATTTTCAACTTGACCTCACATGACCTTTGATTGTGGCACATGAACTTTGACCTCATCAACTAATAGGGAACCATGTTGCAACCCATGACACAAGTTTGGTTCCAAATTGAACTTCACTTTTTCAAAACTGAGGTGAATTTAAAAAAAAATTGCATTTTTAGTGACACAAACAAAAAAAAAACTTGCATTTTTAGTGACACACACATCCACACGTGTGGTCCTGCCAGCTATGCTGGCGGCCCCACATAACCTTTTCCTGAAATTTCTGGAAATACTGAAACCCATAACTTTGGAACGGAGTATGCTTGTAGCACAAAAATAGAGCCAGGATGTGTGTTTTTACACTCTCTATCTTATCCTACTAATAACTCAATTTCGACCAAAGGTGGAGTCAGGCCCTTTTGGAAATCAACTCTTCATATACACAACAGTTCAAATTTCCCTCTGACCACCAACAATCTTGCAAGAAATGAATACATTGTACATGTAACACTCGTTTATTCTATTAAGTTTCAAGCTCAACCCGCAAATGGCAAACAATGCAAAGGGCAAATTGCCAATTCACAATGAAACCCCATCAGTGGAGGTAACAACATTTGCTTCGTAGCGTGTCTTCTTGACTTTGTCCAAAAGCTGTAGATCGACTTGTTCATGAAGGGCATCATTTGCATAACTTTGTCTATCTTACAATGGACAGTAATTTATTTTTTTTTTGTCCCTGAAATACCTACTACATATCGGTTACTTTACTCACATATTTTTGGCTTACTTCTCTCCTTGAGTCTGAGAACCTGTTTTATAGCCACAAAGGTGGCTGAAACCCACGTGTTTAATCAAATGAGCATACAATTAGAGGGAAAAAATAAATGAATTTTATGTACAGTTACACATGTTATGAAAGGCCAGATCAATCTGTATTATACGTAAATTGCAAAATGTGTGATATCCATCAGAGACTACCCCAAATATTTTGTTCATTCAAATTTTGTTTACCCTCGCGTTTCCACCCTGGAGAGGGCCTCTAAATGCCCTTATTATTTTGGGAAATTTATCCCAAATACATAGTATTATATACCCATCAAAGCTATTCATTTTGTCAACATCTTGCAAACATTTCATGTTTTAAGACACCATTTAAGGTGAAACTGGAATTTTTTGTTGGCTTTATAGAAAGGGTGGTGTTATTCAACATTTGTCCACATGTCGGATTGCTCACTTTGTGTACATATATAAAAGGTACCCACACAAAACTTAAAACAATTAGTAATTTCTAGCATAATCTCTACCATCTAAAGGAGAAAATCAACCTCCCTAGGTGGCCTCAAAATTACTTAATTAAAAAAAAAGGGGGTTAATCAATCTACGTGCAAGGTTTACAACACCACACCCCAAGATTTTTTATCTTTACACCATAAATCTGATCTCCATAGAAATAAGTGGATGAGAACAACCCCTTAGGCCCCCCCTGGATGCTAAGCTGTGTCTAAAGATAATCATATAAAATGTAGAAAGGCTCAATTTCATGTCACAGTTGTAGTGTTATCAAATATCTTTTTTTTTTTTTTTAAAAAAAAAAAAAATTTTATTAAAAATTCATAACATGGTTCCAAGAAGTACATATGTATCAAAATGAAACCTAACATGGTATTTTCAATAATCCACAAAATAAGAAATATTTTACCACTGGATCCCCACTTAATTTTAAATCCAGGTATTCTTTTTAATACATCAATTTGCAATTTCAAAAACCATATTAAATGTTAATAAAAAATTAAAAAGAAAAATTTACATACAGCACTGCCCCCCCCCCCAAAAAAAGGACATTTTGGACATTTTCAAGTGCAATTGCAGGGTGTTGGCACAAATTTTTAATTTTCCTGATGTTTTTCAAGTCTGGAAAATAACTGTCCATTTTGCAGGTTAAAAATTGCATCCATGATTGCTAAGCACATCACTTTTTTATGGTTCACATATAACTTGAGAAGTGTGATGAATTCAGTATTCTGCCACCACATCATGCAACCATGCAGTTGATTCCATTGAGGGACGCTGGGCCAATTCGTAGGGTCGTGGCTGGCACAATACTCAATTCTTTCCGAAGATCTTATTCCAAAAAATTTAATGTTTCGTTCAAGCTGGCATATTGTTATGAGCAAGTGCTTATAACACAGTGCTGCAATTTTTGTCCATTTAAATACAGACATAAAAAAACAATTTATTTATTTTCAAAGAAGATTGAATCTGCACATAGATTATTGAACTATTCAATACTAAGTAAGGTTACCCAGTTCAGATGATACAAAATCTCAACTTTTTTAAAAGTAAAGTTGGGGGGATGATGCCTTCTCGCTTCTGTGCCACATCACAAAATGCCCCTTTTTTAACACTTTCCCAGGACTTTGATTACCTCTAGCCCAGATTTGCTTCAGTGGTTTTCCACTGTGTTGTAATGCCAAGTGAAGCTGAACCATTGCTACAGCTAGGGAGAGAGGCATTCTGACCGGAACCTGGCTTGATTTCTGGTCATAATGTAGTTGTCTCTAGGCCGTTTTCAAATAAACTAAGCCGATACATTCTCGGGTCTGCACCACAAAAGTGTCTGTTGCGCTGCATGTCATAAGAGGCCACTCTTTACTGCTTAAAAATCCTTGGGGTGAGAGGCCCCAGGGAATTGCCTAGCATGGGTCACAGAAATCTGTTGAGGAATCCTGTCATGCAAAATTTCTCTTTGGAGGACAAAAATACAATACAAAACACAATGCCATCATTTACATATTATAATAGATTCAACCCCCGTGTTACCAGAGGGAAAGTTTTGGGACACGTCAATAATCTTTAAATAAATCAAGAGTTTGCATATTATTTAAACAAAGTGGAATTTCATTTGTGTACAAAATAATAAGCTACCTGAGTAATCAGAGGTCCAGAAAAAATCCCAATAGAAAATGTACTCCTAATTACATCCAAATCAACCCAAGTTGCCATTCTGTCTACAATGGAGTAAGTACCTAAAGGTGAAGTAGACACTATTATTAACGGCTCTGACTTGAGTGAATCAGTATTTGAGAATCTATCCAGAACTTAGAGTCAACTGCAATTCTGCTTTCAGGAATAATTTACAAGTATAGGGTTAAACTCTTTCCTGGGAACCTGGGCTTAGAGGTAGCCATATTCGCTTCAGCATTCTGATAGTCCCTGTTCCGAACTCGTTCGGCGGGGACAATAAGGGAAATAAGGGATTTGAATTTTAAGAGACTTTGCTGAAGTCAAAAATCATATCAGAATATCTAGGCATTAAGAATTTTTGTTGTAATTGAAATCTGCACATAGATTTTGATACCAGGGCCCATGCACTTTACTCATAGTGGGGATTGATTTCAAAAGGTCAAATGCACAAGGATTTCCCCTGCCCAGCGCCAATATCCTCCGTAACCCAAGCCCAAGCTAAATGCTAAATAAACCCCATTATCACCCATATTTGACTCTTATTACATACATCAGGTCATTGACCAGTAAGCCACTGGTATTCAAAATCAACAAAACTGATCTAATTTTTGGGATTTAATTCATATCCACAAATTCCCAGGTCAATTCTTTAGTATACTGATGCATAGAGATCACTGACTGTGATATAGGAATGGAGACTGTGAGCTTCATGAAGAACCTGGATTTGCCGTCATATATCATGTAAAGGTGTCGGTGAATGAGGTGGCGCCCTCTGCCAATCCCTTTTTCAATGTTAGGATGGCATTTCTTGGCAGAAGTATACCTGTGAAAAAAATAATAAAGTACACGATGAGGATTTGGATAAGATCCACCAATTTTTCAGATACTTTGGAATGCTACTATAATTTAAGGTGATACGTATATCTAATTTTGTCAACTATGTGTTAAAGGTATGTTCTGACATTTTAGAACCTATTTTTTCTTTATAATACAAGAGATTTCCTTAGCAATAGCTTCTAAACAAATTTTAGTTGATTCTGAGCCTCAGTTAACTAATGAGCAAATTAGGAGTGCATACCTAAAAACCCTATTCATATTTACTAAAATTTTTGAAATATTACTCACAAAAAACAAAAATATCAAAATTCATCCTCAAACTGGATATTTTCTGACCACTTCAACATTTGCCATGATAGCCATGTATAAATGCTTGTTCACATGAGATCCTCTTGACCAATTGTGTATGCCGTTACATATATCATTACATACATATTTTCTTCCCCTTCCCTCAATAAACATCTCACATTAACTGATAATCAAAATTTGCATAACTGTAACTATCTTGGATTGGGGATGATGTTGCATATGATTACAGGATCATGAGTCTGGTTACTTGGATGGCATGGGTTTAGGCCTGAAAGAACATTGAGTGGGTTGCTGTCAAATTGAAACACAACCAATTCTTTTCTCATCGATGACCGCTTTCCGATGTGTATGGTTTACCGAATTCTCAATAAGATTTTTAAATTAGAATTATTCTGAACATTTACTTATCTATTCCCACCAACTATCCACATACAAAAATACCAGTGACTAGCAATCAACATATTCTGTAAGTTTCTTTTTAATTTGCAAGTTAAATGACAGACGGCAGATGCTTACCCACAATTTTGGAGCCATCATCTGTTCTAAGACGAATGATCTGCATCTTTGATGTATGTCCCGGCTGTGCAGCAAGGATGGCTTCTATTCTGCTCCACACACTCAAACAGAACCTCCCAAGACATAGTAGGTGCGGCGACGTAGGCCGACCTCACAGTTGAGGCCCATTGCAACATTCTTACATCTGTCTCTCCTGCAAGGATACAAACATCACAACATTAATTTTGTTAGCTCTAACACAGAGGGTGTTTCGAGTCAATCCCACAATGCACCAGTTTAGGGAAATTTCACCTTAATAGGGTCATGTGATCACATAAAAATCCTATTCTTAACACATAAAATCCCTGACTTTAATTAGAGAATAAAGGTATGATTTTGGAAACACGACAAATTGTAACCAAGGCAATACCATTATTTTAAGTGGAAGAACGAGGCCGGAGGCCGAATTCTTCCACGCAAAAATAATGGTGTCGCTGGTTTCAATTCGTCGTAAAGAGAGTACTGGTTCCCAAATTCATACCTTTATTCTCATTCTTAGACAGCTTTATCGTTTAAGGTAATCTTTAACCCAATTTCGCGACACTTTATGGCTTAAATACAACAAGAAAGGACTGCCACCACCCAGTGACAACAATCGAACAACCCGTTGAACGCAACGATCACACGCAACAAGACGCAACGTTGGCAAGCGCGCGCGAACGTAGCAAAATGTGGTATGACGCGAGCGCTTCAACCTAAAAATAACATCAATACGCAGCGCGTACTACCTGGGTTCAATTGTCAAATTGAACCCGGGCATCAGCCAATGAAATTGCTTACATTTTTACAGCCCACAAAGCATTCGTACTTAGTGACTTTTTTTGCATGATTATGAAATGTCTTGTGGTTCTTAAACGTTTGGAACACTTTTTATTCCTAAGTACTGACGTGTTTAGTACAGTATGGTATAGGCACATTGCTATGCATCATGGGATTGATTCAAAACACCCTCTGGATCTAACATGAACAATTCACAAGCTAACGCTCAGATTTTGGTTCCCACCTTTCATATCGTCTCAAGTTCTGCAAACAAATAAATCAGCCTCAGCTGTCAATCCAGCAAAAATCAGACAGTCACTAAGGCCAAAAAAAAAAATTGTTGTATTGGAGTAACGGGCCAGTGCAAAATAGGGTAGGGCGGGCGGATTTTTTTTTTTTTAACATTCACGTTCCTGTGCTTTATGTGTGACCATAAATTGAACAATAAACATTCTTACAAGTACCCAATATAACTAAGATTTTTATAAATTTGGCAGTGGTCTGGTGGTGGTGGAAGGATAAACAAATACATGTACAGACACTGGTGGAGAGGTTCCCAAAATATTTTATGTTGACATAAAAATGGCCTAACACCCAACGGATTCATGACAAAACGCCAAAACATGATGATATATATAGTTCATGTCCGCCAATATCGCGCACTTTAACTGTTCATTCAGCAACACATCCTTGTACGGCCCAGCGTCCGAACCGGCAGCTTTAACACTTTCAATGACAAACTTGCCCATATTTTCCTCGTCTATGATATTTTGAGCAACATCTGCAACACTGGAATTGAGGTCAACACGTCACAGAACCTCAAAACCACACTTTCCCTTCACGGAAACGCTGTACGTGGAGGCTACCATTTTGCATCTGCGAACGCGTTTTTGATGCGTTATCCGTTTTATAGAGGAGCACCGTACATCGTATTTCTGCAAAAACTTGCTTGATTTTTTTTTTCGTTTTTTTTTTTTGTCCCCTTTTTTTTCTTTGTTTTCCTTACGATTTTCCTCGATTTTTTTTTAAAAGTCTAGGGTCGGGCCGAATTTTAGGGTCGGGCGGGTTACTCCAATACAACAATTTTTTTTTTTGGCCTAACACCTGATGGCATTATCACAAATTAAAATTGCTGAAGGACGAGTCCCTAATTTCTTAGACCATGTCCACCAGCATATACAATGTTATCACAATGCACACAGCAGCAAAAATCATTACAATCACTCAGACTGAGTTTAAAAAAGGTTTGCAAATTTTCACCTCTACTTAAATCACAGTAAACATGTCTTACCAGTATGCATGTGAGCATTGTGTCTCTGCCGCTTGGTACTGTGTCTGCCAATGGTGCATAACCTCTTCAGGAATGTTAACTTTACGATATTTTCTCCTGATGTTGGGTAGCGTCTCCATCCTCAGCTGCTGACCTGTACTGGGGCGGAAGATGTACATCAGCTGCTTCTTGAGGGCATTCTGGCTTGTACCGGCTTTCACCAGGATGGCCATTTTCCTCTTGTTCTTTGTCTGTTGATGAAGAGATTGGGGTTTTGATGTTGTAAAAGAAGAGAAAAAGTGTGGCACACTGGTTAGTCTTTGCTGTTGGTGCAGAAGCTCCAAGGTTCAAATCTCAGTGGGAACATGGAAAAAATAAATTGCCCACTATCGCCATGGTTCATTTGAAAGATACAAGGCAGACAAAACATGACAAAGACTTTGCCACTATGGGGTAATGTTAGTCAGTCCGAACACAATCATAATGGACTGTTCTGCAAATCCCTGCATGCCATCTTTGGCTCCCAGTTGTCAGCGCAATCTCCTTGATTACAACTGTTAATGCTTAGATATGCCTGACATTAGAGACAAAACTATAATTCACCAAAACAACAATTGGTAATGTTTGGACATTAGGTCTAATATGTTCATGTTCATTTAAAGAGGGTCTAAAAATGCAAGCACCAGCAAGCAGCGATTCATTAAACATGAACTTGAATGTTGATTTAGTTATCGGGGTATAATTAACTGACACTAGTCTAGTTAATAAGAAAAAGATGTTTCAAAGTGCAATATAAGGACCTACCAATTGTGAGATGTAGAACCCCTCTTCATTGGTAACCAAGTCACTCCACAGACGGACAGCACTCTGCCAAGACATGCCACGCTCTGCACTCACCTGCAGCAAAACCAAAGCATCAATGTTCAATATGGTGTTAAATGACCCATGCTGTTTGAGAGCCAAATGTGTCACTATCATGAAGATAATCTGGCACTTCATCTTATTAAAAGGTGGCCAGCATTTCATTTAGCTCAAAATTTCTAGACTTTGATCAGTATAGAACAGTACAGTAAAAGTATATAGTACAGTAAAAGGTGGGAGTCATTAGTCACAGTCTAATTAATAATTTGTTGGACAGAATAGAACACACGCGAGCGTGGACTGCATGAGCCAGGCGGAACATAGCACGTTGTGTTGTGACGCGTAATTGGTCAAATGCTCCAAACCTCTGCATTGCTTGTTGCACTTACATGAGGTGAGCGCATCTCCTGTCCAAGTAATTTTTAATCCCACTGTAATGCTTTTCAGTTTATGCAATTTACGCTCACTGCGTCCTTTGCAATGTATTTTATCTCCGCTGTTATTTATCAGCTCACAAAGTGGAGGGTCTGCCTATTTTGTACTGATCAAAATATAAATATGTAGGCATACAATTCATAAATGCCCCCAAAACAATTGTCTAATTTACATGCACACAATAAATGAAGCTATTACACATAAGATACTAAGTCCAATGTACAAAAATGGAGTGTTTTTTTTTTTTTTGGAAAAGACGCGACAACATGTTAAATAATAAATGACTTCATGATAAGCTGGGTAAAATTCTGCAAATATTTCATCAAATCAAACGTTTTCTTTGATGCTGTTATGGGAATATAATAATCTCACCTTGTACAACTGTGTAGTTGAATTTCTGGTGTTAAAACTGCCAGAGAATGTTGTCACCTCCAGTTTCTTCACTTTCTGGCCTTCACCAGAGCTGATATCTAAAATGAGCAGAGTGCAATTAATGAATTAATGGCATGGAAACAACTGTTTTTTTTAACTAGACCCATCAAAATTGTCTTGGCACACTTTAATGTTAATTTTTTTGGGAAAATAATGCCCCAATGCAGTGATCTGAGACATTTTGACAGTATTACTTCTCTGCCCAGAATGCAACGGGCAATTTTCATGACACCTGGTTTATTACACATGTCATCTACCTTCATAAAATGAACAAATTATGTATCTCATTTGCATATTTGTTTTGATTGGCAAATTACAAAAATGTAAACTTCTGGTAAATGCCAATGACCAATTTTCATGAAACTTAGTTTGTGGGTATTGGTGATATTAAACTAAACTACCTCATTTGCAAATTTACTCTAATTGGTTAATAACAACCAATTATATAGCAAGCACACAATCCGAGATATGCAAAATTCTAGTTAGTATATTTTTCCTGTAGCCTTCACATATAAACTTTGAAGACACTAAAAGAATACTTTTGTCAATTTCTATGTAACACTGCAAACCAACCTGGCAAAGTCACACATTTGGTGTTTTTATATAGTCGCGACCAAAGTTGTCACATTTTTTAAGTACTCTCACTGGCTGCCAGTCAAAGGATTTTATATGCAATAAGTTCAGTTTATGTGTCTATAAATCTCTTAAAATCTCTTATCACACCATGATACCTCACTGATGCTCTCCATTTGTATATTATAATCTACTAGGGTTTAGACACCAGTCTTCTGAATATGTCATACAAGCATTAGTAATCATATTTACACAATTTGACAAGGTCTTTACAGGAGTAGGATCATCTTTTATTTCTTTCTTGCAAACCAAACCAATCCTCTAAAATAGAAAAGTTCTTGGAACACTGCAGCCATTTCCAAAGAAATCCGTGTTGTGTCTGCATTGTCAATGAGACCATCAGGTGTAAGAAGAAATTGACATTTGGACAGTGTGACAATGACAAAACCGGGTGAACCACAACACAACAATGGGAAAAGGAGCATAATATTAGTAAACTAAATATAAAATACACTCTTTGGCCATGAAAGGATCATTCACACATCATGAGCAGATTTCCGCATTTGTAATTGGTTGAGAGCCGGTCCTAACAACCTTTAAATGGCCCTGCAGTAAGCGATTTTTGATCACTTTTTGGGTTGGCATGTAGAAATAGGTTAGGGGCGTGTGTCTAATACACCCCCAAAGAGCATGACTGCTATGGCTGTTATTGTCTCAAAATATATATTTTAAGCCCTATATTCTTGACGGTCAAGACCTTTTGTTGGGAATATATGTTGAATAAACACAAACAGCTTTCAATATTTTGGTATGTTAGTGCACATACTGAGCACACCCCTATTTTGTAGTGGAACATTCCATCGCAGACATCGATCTGCTGTTTTTCCTCAAGTGTGGGGTGTGGGGGTGTAAGAAGATGAAACCATGGCATGAAAAGAGTGACTTTCATCTGATTTGGAGGATTTTAGGTACAAATATGCAAAATAAATGATGTTGAAACGGTGTCACTAATTGATTTTCAGAGTAATGCTTGCTTAAGCATAACTCAACCCACTAAGTTGTAAGAAGATTTAACTCCGAGGCTGAAGTATGTTCCCTTCAATGTAGGCGAAATATTGTGACGATTTCCTGATGTGAATTAATAATACTTCATTCAAAAACACATTATGTTTTATAAATATATACTGAGGCCTATTTTCCTTTCCAATGTTTGACGGAAATATATGCATTTTCCTTCTGATAGGTGAAATGCCCCAAGGATACCATTTTAGCCACCCCTAAAGATAATGGACTCGCCAGTGACCCCAGCGACCATGACTCTTTTCCGCTCCCCCATTCCGTTTTGGGCCTATAGCCACACGGACGCACACTCCCATCTCAATGCTGTGGGGGTGGCGGGCCTGGAATTCGGGAATCAACATTGGAAGGAATCAGGCTTCAGTTATATGAATTTATAAAACAAATGTGTTTTTTGAATAAATCAATTAACACTGAACTGATTTCCTTTTACACCAATGTTGACCTGAAATATTATGCATTACCACCGTTGAATGAAAAACATTTTCAATCACCCCAGACTAGCACACTCATGTCGAGTGGAGCATGATAATCTCAGAGAGAGGCATAGTATGGCAGTCAAAGGCTGAGTCAAAACCGCCAGAGCCCAAACACACATGAATCTAGATTCCTAAAGTCAGTAGCCCATACTCCTAGACGTGGAGGTACACCAGGGGGGGGGAGGGGTGAGAACAGGACCCAACTTTATAAATGTTTTAATGACCCTAGCACAAAGTTTTTTGGAGAGGAGCCAGAGCCGAAGAATCCCGCAGAGAAAAACCACCTAAGACTAGCAAAAGGAGAGCTCTGAAGATCTGGAATGCGACGTATGCCCTATAAAAAGGGCCCAGAATCACTCTGCTGCAAAGGCAGATCCAAAAACCAATGAGCGGGGGCCCCTAGAGAGGGGGACCGGAGCCAGAACACCACAGATGAACCCAACGGGGAGAGACCGGGAGATAAAGGTGAGAGACGCAATGAGGCAAAAAGGCCCTGGCCCCGTGAAGGGCTGAGATATAAGTCCAAAACCCTGACCCATAAAAAGAAAAGCTACAAGAGAAGAAATTCTCCGAGCTAATTCAGCCTGGAAAGGGGACCGAAAGGCGTAATAAAGCGAGGACTAGAGCGCCAGACCGCGCCCACAGGAAAACTGGGGGCTTCGCCAAGAGACGAGATGAAAGAGGGCAAGGCGATGGAAAAAGATTAACAACAAAGAGAAGGACAATGGGGTGTCGAAGGAAGGGAGAGGAAGAGGATTGGTCCTGAGAGGACATGGAGGAGTGAAGACAGGGGTAGCGGTGGCAAGGGGAGGTTGGTAGGAGGAGAGCTGAAGGGGCGTATGGGTGAACAAAATAAAAAGGGGGGAGAGGGGGGGGGGTAAGGGGATTGGTAGGGGGGGCAGCGATGGGGGAGGATATGAAAGATGGTAGGGGGGAAGTAGGAAAGGATGACAGATGATAAAAGAACAAAGACGAACGAGGAGAGATCGGTAACAGCAGGTGGCTGGGTTAGGAGCGGTGGGACAGTATAAAGGGAAAAACTAGTAGGGAGAGGGGTTGTGCGGGCAAGGGCGTGATTGCAGGGGGTATGGGAGTAAGGGCGGGGAAAAGGGTGGGGGGAGCAAGTCTATGGGGTGAAGTAGGAGATGGATGAGCGGATGGGAGAGAAAAAGGTTAGAAAGGTGAGGAAATGAAAGAAACTAAGAAGGAAAGGTGCGTGGGGGAACAGGGGAGACGCGCATGTATTAGAGAAAGGAAAAAGGTCGGGGGGAAAAAGAGCGGGGGGTTAGTTATATAGGAGGAAATCGGGATTGGACGTTGTGAGAGATGGGGAGGTAACGTTGAACGACGGTCGGCGGGGGTTGAGAGGGGAAAGGGCTGGACGGATGGGGAAGAGCGAATTAAAAAGCGACGGGGAATCAGGATGTGGGATAGACCAGTGTGTGGAGGGGGATGGGGACAAAAAATATGTGAAGTACAAAGGAGTGGGATGGGATGACGGGCAAGGGTAAGGGAGGGGTTGGAAAAGATCCGAAGGGGATGCCGGGCCGCGGTAGAGCAAGTGAAGAGTGTGTGACAAGGAGATGTGGATCGGGAGAATGCAGCTGCAAGAGCAGGAAAAAAGGAGGGACTGCCAGGAGAACGGGGGGGAGGATGGTACTGGCGTCCGGCGTGAAGGGGAGGGGGGTAGAAATAGCAGAGACCAGATTCGAAGAAGCGATCGTGAAGATGGTGTGGGGGGGTACCCAGACAGAAACTCAGATCCCAGAGGGAGCTAGCTATCGGTCAGGAACAGATGCCTTACAGGAGTCAATGGAACTAGCCAAAAACGTTACCGAAGTACGAACCAAACAACCTTACCTGTGGGAGGCCTGTGAGCTAGTCGACCGAAGATCCAAACAACGGAGGAACGTTCGGAGACCGCTACAAAGCCCAAAATAAGCGAAAAATCCCGCCTCAGGCTGTCGCAGCCGGGAGAGGGACGATTCAGGCCTCGCCTCGGAGGAAGACAGGAACCACCGTAGGAAAGAACGAGACAGACCTCCGCAAACCGGGATCCGCGGCACCAGCAACGGGCCAACCGAGAGCAATCAAATGCTAGATTAATAATAAACTAGCATTCCCTCAGATCGGGCCCGAGTCAAACCTGGCCCAAAAGTAGACAACGTGGGTAAACCACCGAGAATTCTACCAGAGGGGAGAACCCAGAGGCTAGCTCTCTTCAGAAACACGAGTCGAGCCCCAGAGGCGACCCGAGTCGAAGAGCTCACTAACTTCTCGGGGAAACCCGAGCAGAAGCCCAACCAGTGGTGACTGTCAGAAGAGAGCAGGTGACCAAAGTCGTAGAACGACAGAATGAACCTAACAAACGGAACTTCTGACAAACTACAACGACAGACGTATCGAGGAGGCAACAAGAAGCCACCTTTAGCCGAACAACCGCTACGGGCAAAAGATGCCACCAAAGGCCTCGTGACATCAGCAGCGGCCTCGACGCCCCAATCTCCCGAGGAGAAGAGAATGAAGAGCCACCGAGAGGTGCTACCCGAGACGGACGAGATAAAAACCGAATAAGGATCACCAACGCTCTAGAAAAAGGGAGTAATCAACTCGACAACCAAAACTCGAGACGTCAGACTTGGAAGAATGACTCCAAAACGGGGGTTGACGCCCCAGAGACATTCCCGCCCGGGCGCGAGGGAGCTCCCAAACGCTAAAAAAAGATCAAGTCACAGACACAAAGAGGGGATAAAAATCCCAGCGGAAGTGGGCAGACCATCATCTCAAGAGCTCCCCAGGTTCGTAAAGCCAGGAGGCCAGAGTCAACCGAACGATGGCCCCCAGTACCCCGAGGGTACTACGGGGAAATCACAAGATCCAGTCATCACACTGCGTCAGACAAGACCATGCCAACTGCCAAGAATTGAGAAAGCCGCCAGTGAATGCGAGTTCGGAGAACCCAGCTCACACAGGGATACCCCGCGCGGGGAATCCCTCTAGGCAGCGGCAGTTGAGACAGAGGCGTGGCAAAAGAAAACCCGCAGTGGAGAAGATCGAACACGGAAGCCGTGAAAGCCGATGGAGAGGAGGGGGGAACCCCCTAAGACAGACCCGAGAATCGGAGCACAACCCCGGGCCGAAGCCCAGGGAACCCGCTAGGCCCGGACGAGCCCCAAAGCAAGGCCCGGACGAGCCCCAACGCTAGGCCGGAACAAGCCCCAACGCTAGGCCCAGACGAGCCCCAAAGAGGGGCAGTCGTCACGAGCCGACCCAAGGCCCGTGTCCAGGTCCCCCCCGAGGGAGACAGCGGACCAAGGGTATCCGCTGGAGCCAAAGGAATGTGCGAGAACTGTCAAAGCCACCCCTAACTCCCGAACAAGCGGGAGAAGGGATTCACGTTCAAGACACCGACCCAACTGTAGGCGGAGTCCAGGCGTAGTCGAAAGACCTCAAGGCTAGGAGTTAGGCCTGGGAGCGCGGGTAAGGTTTAGGCAACAGAGCCAACCACCATCGCACGGACTAACAGAGCCAGAGGGGGCTGGGGCATCCACCTAGGTGGGAGCCAAGCCCCAATGAGGTAACCCGAGCATCAGCGTCAAGACTGAATAACCAAAGCCCAACCGCAAGCATGGCTAGGCCCCGAGGGCAACGAGGCCGGCATGTAGCCCGAGGTCTCGCGCCCCGCACAGAATTGAGGACAGAGGGCACGGAAAGAACAGCCAATGCGCAATGATCAGGTTTCCCATACGGTGTGTAGGCCAAGGGAGAAGGACATAGAGGCCCTACCCCACGGCCTGGAGCCGCCCAGTGAAGCCTCTGGAGGGGCCACGCTTGACCAGCATAGGCATAGGCCCTCATAAACCCCGAATGGGGCCAAGTTAATACACCAAGCAGCAGGACATCAGCCCTAGGTCAGGCCCGACAAGGGCCCGGCCAAGCTGCGTGGAAAGAACCATGGCCATCTAAATACCCCGAATGGAGAAGAAGGGTATAAGTCGAGAAGCAAAGCTAATTCGATGAAAGCCCCCAAGTCCTAGGCCAAGCGAATTCAAAGACCACCAAGGCTATAGTCACGACCTCCCGAGGAAGCCATGGATGGGCTAAGACCCAAAGCCATATTATCAGCCAAGGAGGCTAAACCTGGTCTAGACCCCAAGGGGAACAGAGACTAACGCCAGAAGGCAACTGTCACTAGGCCCCGACTCGGAAGCGGCGCTATGCCCCACCGCTGATCCCCAGGAGAGGAGCAGCGAAGCTGCATCATAGCTATAGTCCAAGCTCCCCGAGGGAGACAGCCGACCAGGCCTAGGTAGCATTACCTAACTCCAGAGCCTAAGAGCCCAGACAGCTAAGTCCTAAATGGCCCAGCGCCTAACTGGCAGAGACCAGAAGGCCTCAAAGGAGCGTAGGCTAACCGGGTACACGGCAACAGGTCCGAGTCCCGCCAACGAAGGCAAGCGCGGAAGCGGCCGCTACACCCGACTGAAGCCCTGGAGGCCGGGAGCCGAGTGCATAAAGGCTAGGGTCTGGAGCTCGACGACGCTGCAAGCTATAGCACGCATGATGCGCCCCAGCCCAGGCCGAGGCGGGCTATTGCCCACCACAGGCTGGCGGGAGCACCCCCCGTAGGGTACCCTGCATGCCGAAGCTAGAGCAACGTCAAAGAATGACGCGGTAACCCAACCCAGGGACTACACAAGGCGGAGAGGGCTTTCACGCCAAGGCCAGGCGAATGACAGCCAGGGGTGAAGCCACCTAGCTAGGCCGCCCCGTAGGGGAACCCCGCCAAAGAGCAGACTTGAGTAGACCCAAGAGAAACACCGAGACCTACGGCATCCCCAAGGGGAGCCACGAGAGTCGAAGCGGCGTGACATCCCCACAAGGGAGTCAAGTCGCGGCGCTAGAGTTTGAAGATCAACGCCAACAACGGCGGATAAACGGCCATCAGGAAATCAACGCCGATGAAGGCGGATAACGGCCACCAGGCAGCGTACCCCTACGGGGAGGAGATGCGGCATAAAAGGGATTGATCAGTACTCGCAATCAACCCAGCCAATCACCTCCGAGATGTGAGACGCTATACAAAGGTATGAGTACTCCACGCCCGAAGGCTGGGAAACAACCCCTAAAGTCTCGGAGCCACGAGTTATACAACCCGCAGATAGATACCTCAATATCGACAGAGGCTAAGCACGGACACGCGGCGCGCCCTAACGGGCAATGCTGCAGGCTGCACCGAGTCCCCCGTGGAGGTAAGCCCTCGAAGGCTACCCCACGAGGGCGCCGAGAGCGGAAACACCCACTGGGTGCACCGTAACGGCGCAACCGTAGCGGGAACAAGCGCTGAACGAACCGCACCAGTAACCGCCACACATGGAACCCCGCGTGAGCGGGGGACAACCTGGCGAAGCGCTGCACGCCCCCCCTAGCCCGTGAAGGCCTGGTAGAGCCTGCAGCACGAGCCAGATTAACCCCGCGGGGCTGGCGGGCTAGCCACGCGGGGTGGGCCGTAACGGCGGAACCGAGGCGGGAACTAGCGCTGGCCGAGCTGCACCAGTAACCGCACACGGAACCCGCGTGAGCGGGGGTCACCCTAGCGAAGCGCTGCGCGCCCCACCTAGTCCCGTGAAAGGCCCGGTGATGCACGCAGCACAAGCCAGTTTAACCCCGCGGGGCTAGCAGCTAGCCATGCGGGGTTGTGCCGTAACGGCTGAACCGCGGCGGGAACTAGCGCCGGATGAACCGCCCAAGTAACCGCGCACGAACCACTCCCCGCGTGAGCGGGGGCCCAACCTAGCGAAGCGCCGCACGCCTCTCCTAGCCTGTGAAGGGCTGGTGAAGCATGCAGCACGAGCCAGATTGATACTGCGTGACTAGCGGCTAGCCATGCGGGGGGAGCAGTGAGCATAAAACGACACCCGCGGCGCCCCACAGCGGGGCGCCGAGGAACCTACCTCAAGGGCCTGACGAATCAGCCCCGAGACGGGAAGCCAACCGGCAACAAGCGCGTTGCAGAGTCCGAGGACCTCTAAACCACGAGCGCCGGGTGTCCGTACTGGCGATGGATCGGTCCGAGAGAACCCGGGCGTGTCCCACCATCGCCAACTTCAACTCACACCGCTACCAAAACACCACCGACGGACCGGACTGCAGGCGCCCAATCCCCTAGGGAAGGGGCAGAGCAGACCATGCCAGCCTGCACCGAGAGCAGCAACGAGCTAAATCAAGGCGAGCCAGCGCCGGCATCGTGCTAGTCAGGCAAGCCCTCCGAGGGAGGCGGGGCCGACCACATGCTCTGCTATACCGGATGTCCGCAGCCGCCAAAATCCCCGCGAGGGAAAAAGGCAGAGCAGAACCCCCCGCGCTAGCCTGCAACCGTGAGACGCCCCTAGGGCAGACCAGGCGAGCCACGGCCGTTAGCGTGGTAGACTTGGGGCGGAACTCACCGAGAGAGAAACTCCCTACTAACACGCCATGAAGTAGCCGAGCTACACCACCTTCAGGTGCTCCCACAGCAGCGGGGCCGCCCTTGGAAGAACCTCGGACCCGGAGCCCGAATACCACCCCCCCTTTTTCCTAAGCGAAACATATACAGGGAAACAGTGTTCACTGGCGAACCATTGAAAACTGAGAGCCCACCCCGCAAGGAATAGCACCAAACAGCAACAGCGGAAGCAAGACCCGTAATGACCGCCCGCACGGAAAAGAGGGTCGCGGGGCGTCGCGGGGTGAAGCGAGCCCATATGCGCATGCGTGTCGGAACGAAAACAAACAAGAAAACAAGTCCGTGCCGCGGTAAAACCCTGCCCGCCAACGCGGAGACAAGATAGATACCGTCGGCGGTAAGAAACAAAGTCACACACGGTTAAAGAATTTTCCAAAGTCATTTTTCATCATATTTTAGTATAATACAACAAGCATAAGAAGAACTAATGACACCTCACCCAATAGAACTGTTTTTATTGATAGTAGATAACTACAAAGAAACAGAAACAGGCTCACAAGAAAGCAAGGCATCCAAGCACGCAACACGTGCGGCAATGGCTGCCTTTGTTTTACCTTATTTTAAATACCCGCTACACAGATCACATGACCGCAACGTCGGCAAAAAAGGATACACAATAAAAGCTCTACGACGGGTGTAAAAATCGTCGTTTATTATTCGCGTCCAAAGGAGCGTTATAATCCAGTATATAATCCAGTAATAATATCCAGATAGTATTGGTATAGTAGTAGGAGTATTCGGATTGATACCAACAGTCCAGTAATCAAATATCTCAGATAATTTTGGTGCTCAATCACGAGCTCGATGTAAACGCGTCCGTTTTGTATGGCGGCAAAACGGAATTGAGGAACAGCAATGGTCGACAGGGTGTGCCCTGGGGTCACTGGTCCAGTCCATTTTCTCTTTTAGAGGGGTGCTAATAAATGTATTTTGGGGCAATTTCACTTCTCAGAAGGAAAATGCATATATTTCAGTCCAACATTGGTGTAAAGGAAATCAGTTCAGTGTAATGTTTAGGCCACAGCGCAGTGAGCGACCCTTCAGGCCGGAGTTCTGCGCTTATAAATGTCCAATATTATTATTATTTCCCTAATTTCCCCAATCCCACTTCCATTTTCTTGGCTTGGCTGATCATAGTCTGCAGTGTGTCGCTGGGGGAAGTAGGCAAATAGGTGTTCTGGAGCCCACTGACATACCCAGGAGGCGATTTAGGAATTTGGAAAGATTGTTGTAATCTGATAACGATGGAAGAAACAAGAAAATAACATTAATTCATTGAAATACATTGTGATTGGTTAATCCATCCTACCACATGCAAATCAAACATATTCCTTACTTCAGATTAATTTCAACAGCTAAACAATGTCACTATTTCTTAATCCTACTATTCATATAACCATTTCACAACATTCATGATCAGATTAATATTCCCAAAGCTTAGCACTTAAGAGTCAATAAACCCTACGTATGCAGAAAGTTGAAGAGTGATGAGCCACTGCTCCTAGAAAATAAGTTTCAAATGCGGAATACTGATGCCAATGCTGCTTTACTCACAATAACGCTTACCTTCCCTAAAGACCAAGTTTCCTGTTTTCCAAATTGCTGATTCCATGTTCTTTCCATTTTCTAATTACATGCAACATTGATTCTCGCGCAACACTTTAATTTTGTTAACTAAACACAATAACATTGATGGCCAAAATAAGCAATGACATGCTTGAAAGTATGCGAATTTGGCTGTAGATAATTTTGGTCCAGAATTTAATAGAATTCGATTATTTTATAGCATTTGGACTAAAATATTGATGTAAGGACTGATTTTAATTTGTTGTAAAATACTCTGAGCTAATTGGAAAATCATTTTTTAGGACATAAGGGTACTTGTAAATCTGTGTTCTAAACCAGAATTCTATGAACTCAGTTTTCCGTAAAACGTACACTTTGTTTTTTACCTTATCCCAATCTACTTTCTTGTTGGGGGGGGGGGGAATGGAATATCTCTCTCAAGAAATTATGATTGAATACAATCCAAAGAGTTTTAGCATGAGAATTTTTATTACCACATGAAAGACCAGCTATTTGTTAAGTACTCTTACCTTATGTCTAGTACTGGTATTGGTATCTTTCCTCCATTTGTATAAGGAAGGCCGACAACAAACAAGATCCTCGCTTGCATCTGAGAATACAAACACATATTGTGTACATGAACTAAACTTATCATGGTGTGCTGTTCATAGGTTGAGAGTCCACAGACAAAGTAACACAAGGAAAACCGTATATGCCAAAGTAGCTGAAAATACAAAGAAAGGGCTGAAACTTTGACACTGTTTTCTTTGAAAAACAAGGAACTCAGCTGAAAAGGGGCACTTTCACGCCCTGGCTGTTAACACAAATCGTTAGTTTAAAACACCCTAATCGCAGGCAGAGAGCAGCATAGTTAGGTTTCAATCATTCCATTTTAAATTTTTTTTTTCAAACATTACATGATAGACTTTCAGGATCATATTGGAAGTGACATGAAAAATGCATTCATTGAGTCCAAC
>JAMKCH010015359.1:0-125538 GCA_023653785.1 Ophioderma brevispina | reverse complement strand
TGATGTTTTACATTGCCATAAAGGGGTAAAATGGTCCATTTTTAGTGTTTTTCCTTTATTTGTTGTATGTTCAAATTGTATGAGACGGTCACATTCACATTTCACATTGTATTCTCATATAAGGCGCTTTCAAATGGGGCCGCCAAAATGATAATTTAACACCTCATATTGAAGTTTTTACTAGCCAAAATGGGTGAATGGCACAGTTTGTCAGTGTTTTGGCTATATTTGTGATGTCAAATTTATAATGGTCACATTCCCATTTCAAGGCTTCGCTAAGGGAGAGCGTTTTTAAAAATGGCGCCAATGGGATTTAAACCACCTTGTGATTATGTTTTAATAGCCATAAGTGGGTGAATTGGCCCAGTTTGTCAGTGTTTCAGTGTTTTTTTTTATTGTTTCTCCTTATTTGTTGAGTTTACTTTTATTCAGTTCTAACAAGTTGCGGTTTACTTTTCTCTTTTGACAGTTCATCGTAATAATTTTTTAGTGTGTTTCAGTTTAATGGATTTGTTTCATACTTTGCTGTTTTATTGGTGATATTGGCAATCTAAGTGCTGATAAGGGTGTGCGCTTAGTTAGCCCTGGAGCTAGCACACATTTGTAACACATCTCAAGTACCAAAGTTGAGTGATTAAATATGTTGACGACTGCCAGGAACCCCTGAAACGTGATCTTAAGTGCCGCAAGTGCTGCCTTAAGGAGAGGGGTGGACCAAAACAAAAATTTTGGTACAGGGGCAAATTTGTAACTGATCCAATCATTGTGAAAAGCACACCATGTAAATGTCCTAACCATAAGGATTGCAGAAAAGGTATAGTTTGTACTATGTCCAAAGCCTAAAGTTTCAGATGTATAGGCTAAAAACAGCAAAAATCAATAATAAGGGTCAATTTCATTGTATAGGGGTACAATTTTAAATTGCTCCGATTTGGATAAAAAATGTGCAAATTATGTGTGGAGCTCATAGATAAAATATGGAATATTTTTGACTGTCTTAAATTCTTCCGATGTAGGGGGCACAAGGGAAACACAAAAAAAAAAGGTCACGTCCATTGCATTCAAATGGGGCTTGACCTTGTACTACCCTACTTTCTTAAGCAAGCTTTGAAGACACTCAAAACTATTCCTTAAATTTATCCTATGAGCTCCACCAATAATTCTGCACCATTTTTTTATCCCAATCGGAGCAGCTTGTTAAAATTTTGATCCCTGTACAACTGAATTGACCCTTATTTATTGATTTTTGCTGTTTTTAGCTCTAACTCTGAAACTTTAGGCTGTCCATATTACAAACTATACCTTTTTCTCTGAATCCTTATGGTTAGACCAATACAGGTGTGCTTTCACATGATTTTATCACTTAAAAATTTGACCCTTGTACAACTTTGTTTGGCCCCCTCTCGTAAGGCACCACTTGCGGCACTTAAGACTCACGTTTTAGGGTTCTGTCAGTCTGGTCACATTATTTTATCACTCAAACCTTTTTACTTGAGATGTGTTACAATGTGTGCTCGCCTCCTTGGTTAAGTCAGCTGTAACCTCATGAAGCCGAATGATTTTGACGATTTCCTTATGGCAGCGTAATGACATTGGCCATTTGTGCTGTGAGAATCTCCGTAGGAGGAAACAGATTCCCCATGACCTACATAGTGGACATGATGACACAATGTCTGAAAAAAGCTGAAGACAATATTTTGCAGGCACCTTTTTGGGAATTTTCTCAGACAGAGCTTTGGATCATGTGTGGAAGTCCTGCATCAGCTGCAAACACGGCCCTGATATAGTCTTTTATTCTTACCATGACAATCTGTAAAGGAATCTGAACGAAAACAAAACGTCAAGTCATGCTACCAATTACATTGAATTAACAACAATCAATCGGGATATACCCCTTCCTGTCGGATATGGTTGAAATGGTTCTAGTTTTGTCTGAGTTCCCCCAATTTGTGAGGTAAAAGTGTATGAGGTCAACTCAATAACAGACCAATAAACAGTATCCCTGATAGAGGGTTTTTTTTTTCGAGATTACCAACAAATTAACATACTTTTTACGTACGTTTTGACAACTCCCTCGTTTAGAGTGTGCGGGGGACTGTTGAAAATGGGGACTTTTGGTAAAAGCAGACTACCCCCTAAAAATGGTCCTTTTTTAACATTTGCTTGTCAAATTACTCTACACTTTTGAAAGACCATTTTATGGACAAAATCCCGCCAAAAAAAATCAACAAAAAGTGGCGCTTTTGCCCATTTTGTGGGATTTGTGTGTGTATTGTGTGTGGTTTGTGTGTGTGTGTGTGAGGGGGGTGGGTGGTGACGTCCAACCTGCTGCTGATCTCAGGATATTCCTCCATCGCCTACTGCCAGTGCCCACGTTCACGAACAAAACCAAAAGCTTAGTGTATGATTTTTGAATTGTTCGTAACAAGTATCATCACTTTGGGACTATTAGCATTCGTACAGAGTTTAAAATTGGTTCCCCCTCTTGCTCTTTTGGCATTTACAAGACTCTCTCTGGTCTTTAAAATGACATATGCCATCACAAAAAAATGCAAACAGTGCACAATTCTGGACAAAAAATATGAATATATATGAGTGTATGACAACATACATCTATGAATGAACCATCAATCTTAACATTTTCTCCAAGAGGTCTGTGACGGATTTCCCAGGTAATATTTAATGATAAGGTGGTGATAATCAGTATAACACATGAGAATTGTGGAATCGATCAAGGGACCAAAGTGGTTATATTATCTTGACTTGTTTATTGCATACAACTCTAAATACACTAAGTACCATGGAAATAATAAACCGATTATGTCCAAACAGTAGTGGTTGAACAAGAATGTGACATCTATGAATCTTAGCTAAGTGACAGCAGCAACAATGTTTCCATGTTCTGGCATATTTTTATGGAGAAAAATCGCACTTTTGTTTGGAACATTTTCTTTTTGTACCACATTCAGTTAACCATGCATGGGGTTGGGTAGGGATGGCTCTAACTTGATCTTGCCTTTAGATCTATGCCTATTCAGTGTCTATGGTGAAAAGGATAAACATCATACAATTGAGAGAAATCACAATTGTCTTGCACATTTTTACAAACGCGTAAAACAATTTTTTTTAACCTACAATGGGCATTAATATCAGCTATGATTCATGGTGGATTGGGTATAGGCCGGGGGGGGGGGGTCTCCACACAAACTGACCGCATACGGGGACTTGCCACAGACATCAGTCTCATTTTTAGCTTTCTGTTTATCAATTAACCCTTTTTTCATGCCAATTTTGGTATGCAATGGGTCGTTTTTCAAATTTTTCACATTTCTTTGAGAATAGTCAAATTTTCTCAATCGGAAGCCAAATTTTTCTAAAACTTATTGGGAAAATTAGTCAAATTTCACTCAATCTGTGAAATCAAAATTTGCTTAAAATGTCAAAATTTTGAGGAAAAAGGGCAAATTTTGGGTTAAATTTGGCTTAAATTTACTCTCTGATAAGACAAGACCTTCGACGTCGGTTTATGCTGATCGGTTGCTCAAAAGCTACGGATGTGATGGGTGACTGTAGTCATCCTCTCAACGATCGTCTGGCAGATCAGCTTTTTTCGAGATCTGGTCGCATGCGTATTGCCGTCTGCCTTGACCCAGCGGTATCTCAGTCGTTCATTCCACAGGCCATCAGACTACACAATTCAAACTATTTTATTTTAAAAAAAGTCTTATTTATATTTTGTTTGCTAGTAATTCTATGTGTGCTCGTATAATGTAAGATTGTATAAATATATCTCGTAAAATTATTATTCATTTTGTATGTTCGATAAGAGCGAATTTCCTTCGGTGGAGGAATAAAGTTTACTTGACTTGACTTGACTAGCTATGGGTCCCTTTTTTGGCAAAAAATGGTTAGGCTATGAGTTCTACTTCTAGACTCTCGGAGGCATGTCCCACCCAAACCAAACCTGATACCCCCCCCCCCCCCCCGGATGACTCTAACTTGATCTTGCTTTAGAGGAGACTATTCAGGGTCTCTGGATGGAAAGAATAATTAACATCAATATGTGACTGAGACTAAGATAACTAGTATACATTGTCTCTGAAGTGCTAATCGTGGTAATTTCACAGTAATAACGACGATTCGTTCCATGGATTGGGTATAGACTACATTGGCCATTTCTCTTGCACTTTTAACAAAAAAACTTGGCTTACTTTACTTACCCATGGGTATTAATAGCAAGAAATAATGGGGGTTGTGTAGGGTTCATTCTACATTCAAGCAGTGTGTTTACAGATGACTGCATTGTGCAAAAAACTTGAGGCCAAACGCTTGCTTTGGACAGGACTGGGGTCTGCATAAAGGCAATTTATGCATATTATTGTCTCAAATTAGTTATTTGCATGTACCGAAGAAAAGGACAGGTCAAATCACAAATACAGAGCATGTGGCATTTTCTTGTGAATTGCCACAACTTTTGGGTAAGTCGATATACTTTGGACGATGTATGACCATTTTGACCTTGACCTTGTGTCAAGGTCACTAAAGGTCAACGGAAAAAAAATGGCAACATCGTTTATCTGAATAGTCAGACCAGTAGTATCCGTTTAGAGTGGTTTGCAAAACAATTAAAATTGAACTTCACCAAATTTTACATAGGCCCCTCCACTATAAATAAAGACGAAAAATACACGGTCTCGACCCGACCTCTCGCTGATTATCCAGTGGTGAAGAGGGCACTATATCCAGTGGTGATGAAGATAATCAAGCGAGAGGTCCGGGTTCGAGACCGTGTATATTTCGTCTTTATTTAGTTCTGTGCTCGCCAGTTTTCTCCGAGCTTCTATATAATATTTAAATAGTAGAAAAATCCTCTGTAACTCATTATATTTGCAAAATTTTCACAGAGACCAGATTCAGTGCAGGCAGCGGACCTATCTTTGAGAAATGACTATCCTTTTGTGATGCCTGATCATCACTACTGTTCTACATGTACCTTTATTACGAGTGGGATTTTTGCGACGAATTTTTTTTGTAATTGTCTGACTTTTAAATGCGCTTCTTTTCATGCAAAAAAAATTAAATCGGCAAATTCCGTTAATGAGGTTAATTATTGGGGGTCCCATGGAACCCCCCCCCCCCCCGTGGGCTAACGGCAGTCATCTGAGAATATTTTTTAATTATCAAAGAAACAAAGCTATTTTTTGCTGATATATGTTCATACACATAATATGTAGTAAACAAGTTATTAGTAACATTAAAAAAATTAACCCGTTGTGCTGAAAACACACGATTTCATCTGGACGTTGCTAAACCGTAACTGTACAAAGTCTATGAAAATGAGTGTAAGTTTGCAACACCCGTAAAAAAGACGGATCCCTAAAACTGCAGGTTTTTTTTAAATATATGTATTTGGGGCTTCTAGAATTAAGACACACGGTAGTGTGTCAACCAGGTTTTAATAAAACAACCCGAAAAACAAGAAAACTCAACCAAAAAAAAGCATGGGGTAGAACTCCCTGATACAAGCGACACAAGCGTGAGTCTATTAACAGAAACAAACTTTCCTTTGTTTGACGCGTGGTTTGACGAGTAAAATCACAGGTGGGAGTATCTTTAACAAGGCGCTTACTACTCGTATACAAGCCTTGCATGTTTTTCAACCCATAAGAAGTATATAATGACACATTTCATGAGCAAGACATGATTTAAGAAAACGGAAACGACATTAGAATGCTTTCAAACGGTCATTTATAACGATTTTTAGTGGCAAATGTGAAACTGAAAAACGGTTCACAGACCTACAGCCTTTATTGCAAAATTTGGTACCTGATGTTCTATTTATCCTCATGATGTGCCTTTTACTGCTAACATTGAAAATATTGATTTATCTACAAGAAATGATGTTTACGAGATTCTTTTGTCACTACCGCTACTGAACCCTCAATAGCATATACAACAATTTGCGCGTGTTAACTCCAAGCTTCCTCCGTGGCGCAGCGGTCTAATCCTAAGACAATTATTGATTTTAACTTTTGGATTGCCTGTTGTTGTCAGTTCGATCCCTGCTGTGGCCGCCTACTTTCGCGTCATATTACTATTATTCTAGTATTGAGGCTCAAGTGATCATTAATCTTTAATTTTGGGTATGTAGCTAACAGTCACCCTGTCCATAGAAACGATTTTAAGTATGAATAAATAAATTGTACAAGGAGGTTAAAACATGCCCATTGACCAAATCTTTTTCTTACTATTTATTGTTAGTATTGTTAGTTCTAAAAAAAAATTCGAATAGAAGAAATGTGACCAAGTTTTTTGCCAATGGGGCAGACGCACTTTATTAATACTTGGCTTATCTTTATATGGCTCGTACTCTTTTTTAAACTTGGGGGCTTTTTTACGTTGCCAACGTCTTTTTTGGTAGATAGATATCACATAAATAATTTTCAAAAGTTCGATGTAAGCGCAATGTTCATTTGAAATTTTTCGTCTTTTTGTCCGATTTTCCGCATGGTTTGAAAAAAATGGTTTTTGCCCCTAATTTGCAGCCCTAATAACACATTTTAATTTTTTTATTGCTGATTGGGTTGTCTTATGACCCTTCACATTTGGGATAAATTTCATGCAAAATTCCTTCGGGAAAGTGGGTTTTCCTAGTGTGGGTCCCATTGAAACCCCCTCCCCCTTGGGCAACCAACGGGAGTGAAAACCCCTTTGCCACTTACTCAATATTTAAAATTTTTTTGAAGGGCACCCCAATTTTTCAAAAATTTGGAGATTTTTACCGGTTGCATGGTACTGGCTGTAAACTATACCTGTAATGTTTAGTTCGAAAATGTCTGTGCACAAACGAAGGAATTTTGTACTGAATAATTATTATCGTGGAGCCCCGATAATAACAATCGGCCTGCTGGAAATCGAACTGCCTTCCAATTTGAAATAGCCGGGAAATAGCGACATGTACGTGTCTACGCTCATTCCATTAGTTGTTTTAAATAGTTCGGGCAAGTCCGTTAGAGGTTATTTTTTCTCGAGGGGACACTATTTCATCATGACGTACATAAGCGTAGCATTTCCAGTCTCTGCCGTTAATCCCCCCCCCCGCCCCCCAATCTGGGCTCCCAATTCTAATTACAAAATCGCTTTTTTATGTATAAATACGCATTTTTTTAGCATCTCGTTCGCAGGTAAGTTTCCTAGACAATTACCAAGTAACTCTGCAAAAAGATCAATTTTGAAAATTGGGGCGCTCTTCAAAAAATGTGCCAATATTGCTTTAAGTGTTAGGAAAAATGTGTGACTGTACTTTCTCAAACAAACAACAGATACACAAGTTTTTGCGCCTATGGCGGCACTATGGTCTTTTCCCCTCGTACAGAAATGTTCAAAACTCACCGCGAAGACGTACGGCGTCGTATCTGGCGGGCCGTCGTGTCTTCTTTTTTTTCATGCTACCGAGAAATTAACATGAAAATGACATTATAATTTAATAATAATGTTTGGTCAATTCCTAGGTTTATAATGTCTTAAATAATCTTTGTTTGGGTGCGTTGATTGCCACTGAAAGAGACGATTTATTTGGTGGGGTGCAAATGTGGAAATCGGTGCCAAATGGTGTCTTTAACCTCTTATGAAGGTCCCTATCTGTTTTTTTGAGTATGTTATTTTATGTTAACATATATCTCTATTCTTTCCAATGCCCTAACCTATCTTTGCGACAAAATTGAAAAATTTCAGATTTTGTGAAAATGTGCAGGGGCCGCTTTAAAGGGGATGCTTTTAGGTTTTATCCGTGATAAGGGGTATTCTGAATGAAGGAAATATCCGCGTTTATGTCGATCTGTAGAAGGTGTCCTGCTTGAGGATGACCCCACGGGATGTATGGGATGCCCCCCCCCCCCGGGTAAACACCCAAGTGTAGCCCAACCCCAGTTCTAAAGTTTAGTCCTTCGTCGCACCTCCAACCCCCCCCCACCCCACCGCAACAAGAACAAAGCCAAATCAACACAACACAGAAACAAAACGCTTCAATGTAAGTGGAAAACATCGTTTTTGTGTTAATTATAGTACCATCATTTACTCTAATAAGCAAAATAACAAGTGAATAAGAACGTTCAGATTCGAAGTAAGCTAGGTCACAAAGTGGTACATTGTGTGGTGCACCCTCCGAGATTTTTGTTTTTCCTATTAAAGGTATAATCAGTGATTCGGCTAAATCGGGACATGAAACAAAGACAAATCATAACAATCTGAATTTTGCTTGGTAGCATACTCATAAGCAATACAAACGGAAAGCCCGCAAATATTATTTCCAAAATTTTCGTAAAAAATTGGATTAAATCCTACAGATATAAACATAAAAAACGCACAATTTAGGTCAGAATAGTTGATTTCTTTAAAAAGATCGGGCAAAATCTCTCCTTTGTCCGATTTTGAGACTGCAAACTTGAAACTGACCCCTCGCCCGAGTTCACGAATATGTCAAGACATTTTGGCGACCCATAGAGCTCCATAGCATATTCTTTGAAATCACCATTTATCACCCTTTGGTTGTTTCGTAAGCGCTTATGGTGGGTTTCTTAAAGGCTGAATCCAGAATTTTTTGAAATATAATTTAATTGCTTATTAAATTTAAATTAGTCAACTAGAACTAAAGAGATATTAATTTTTAATCTTCTGGAGATGGGCCAGGCTACAAGTGTTAAATGAAAAACATGTAACTCTGTCTTGACACGGCGCTCTTTCCAATTGAGATAACAAGCCACGTTGATTGAGGAGCGATAGATATCATCTATATGTGTTTTTAGGGTCCTGATGGTGGTCCATGCTTTCCTATACTTCCACCTATAGGACAAATATACTAAATATCATCCTTACCTTCCTGCGTGTATGAAAATATACCCTCCTGATATTTTTTTTTTTTCCTTTTCTAACTCTGTGCCTATGGAAATTGACACTTTTGCGGAATACTCCAGTTATGGCGTCATTCTGACAATTAGGCATGGTTGTACTCATTTTTGGTAGCAATGGAAAAACGGGGACCCTAGCTATCAATTGGTATCAAAATCAATGTCTGTAGCATTCTTGTGCCGTACTAGCATGTGTCAGGTCTTCTCTCTATTGATAGCAATCTCCACCCCATCCGATCACTTTGGGATTACTCTGTTTCTTACCTACCCTCCGCGGCCCGGTGGATGTTTTTTGCATGAAAAGAGGCAAAATACACTTGACAATTACATTATACATTTAGAACCAAAAGAACGTGGTTTTAGTAACTGCGGAAAACTATGAAGGGGGGGTGGGTAACCACCCCCGCCCCCTTCGGTAGCGAGGGGTTAATTTATATGCAAAAAAAACATGGTAAAATTTCAAAAAAAAATCATCGGGAAACCTATGACAGCCTTGTAACGAAAATTACAGAAAATTAGGACAGCCAAGATGTTTAATTTCATTACTTATGGTCACCACAGACCGTCCGTGCGAACGTATATTTGACAAGTGAGGCCACAAGATCGGATCATTTGAAAATCCTGATTTTTGAAAAAATTCGGCGAGTTTGTAAAACATGGCGAGTTTGTAAAATCCATGGTGAATTTGTAAAAAACACGGCGAGTTTAAAAAAAACACGGCGACTTTGTAAAAAAAAAACCCAGCGAGTTTGAACAAAGACGGTGAGTTAAAAAAACGCGAGTAAATATAAAAAAGCGGCGTGTTTATTGTAATTAAGTATTATTTTAATAGATCACATTTCCTGATATGTATATGTATATGTAATATCTCTATATATATCATATCTATATATATATATATATATATCTATCTCTTAGATATAGCATATATATATCTATATATAGATATATAGAGAGAGATCTAATATAGATATAGATATATATCTATATAGATATGGTTAATATATATATATATACCGAACCAAAAAATTGACGTACTTTTAGGCATGTTATCACCTCCCCAGGGGGGGGGGGGGGGGGGGGGGGGGGGGGGGAAAACCCCTGAAATAGGAAAAAACAAAAAGGAAAACAAACCCAAAACAAACAACAACAAAAAAAACTCAAAGAGATTTAAAAAAATAGGGGTTTTGGTAGGTGACAAATAAAATTAGAAGCGGTTCTAACCCCGTTCTGTAGAGAGGGTCTATTTTGCTAACAGGCTAAACAAAAAAAGGATTCCTATCTATACTGCCAAATGAAAAGTTCAATTTAACACCCATTCGGTCTCATATTTATCGTTTATTTGAATGCATTGGTATGTATTGTGAATCAACAATTAAAAGAAGGCTACAATTTTCCCACATTCTGCTCGGCTGTGAGAAGCCAGGTGATAAACCTTCTACCATTATGCCACTAAAACAAACACACAAAAAAAGGAAACCCCACAGGCTACGCCTTGTTGGGGGGTGGGAGCTACAATATCGGGCAAATCCTTGATTTCCTGGGATTATTATGTCATTCTTGCATCAAACAAGGAATGTACTGTTACTTGATTTGAAAAAAAAGAGGAGTACCCCCGGAGTGGTTCTTGGATTTTGGTTCAGGGGGTGGTTACCCATGCCCTAAGGAGGGATTACCTGCGAAAGCGGGACACCGCGAGGGGTATGAAATTCACAATAATCAATGTTCTAGTCCCGCTAAGGGGCATGGGGGGGTATCAATTCAGCGGTGATGTTTGATGTAATGGTTCATTGAATCAAATCGGAAAACCGCGAGGTTTGTGTGTTTGTTTTGTGTGTGGGTGCGAGCGAGTAGTGTGTGTGGTGTGTGTGTCCGTGCGCGCGCGTGTGATAGCGCGCGTGTGTGCGTGTGTTGCGCCGCGTGTGTGTGTGGGGGTGTGTGTGTAGGTGTGTGTGTGTGTTGTGTTGTGAAACTTGTTAAACACCCACGATCGGGGAACATTTTATAGACCTTAAAACCTCCGATCGGGGACATTTGACGACCGGGGACGTCCCCTATCGTAGGACATATACCAGGAGGTAGCCCTATGTCTAAAAGTGCTAAAAATGGCTCTGCCCTGACTACTCCTCACCTGACCCGTTTTGGCGGTGGGATGAAAACACACAAACACGCCTGAAACCCACTGATCGGGGACATTGTGTGATCCCCGATGAGTAGGTTTCGGACTAGTGTCCCCTATCTAACACACATACAAGTATGTATTGTGTGTGTTTTACATCAAATTTACAAAACAGAGTGTGTGAAGGAGTTGTGTGTGTGTGTGCTGTGTGTGTGTGTGTAAGTGTGTGGTGGTGTGTGTTGGTAGTGTGTGTGTGTGCGAGCTAGTGTGGTCGATCACATTTGGGGACATTTTGGTTCATAAATATGAATGGGAACATTTTTCGTTTTTCGGCTACAAAACGAAAACCTAACCACACTGGGAACCGGTTTTTTTGAATTTTTGGGAGTCATAAGAGACAGCCACCTAAATTGGGAACATCACAATATTAAAATCAAAGCAACAATCAGATTTCCAAAGGTGTTGGCATCCTAGAAAAACTTCCAACCCCACCTTCCTTCCAACACAATTCACTCTTCCTTATATCTCATATTGAACATACACTGTAAAACTACTCAATGTTGAGTAAAGCGGCACAACTCTTACTGTTGAGTATAATCTTAGTCAAAATTGAGTAACTTTTGTCATTGTTGGGTAAACTTAGTCATTATTGAGTAAAATACACTCAGCTTTGTGTAAGGTTTACTCAACTTTGAATAAGATTTTACTCAACATAAAGGGTTTGGAACCTTTTTTATTCAACACTTTTTGGTGTGTACGGTATAGCCTGAGCCAGGCCCGTACGCAGGGGGGGGGGTGCGGAGGTGCGGTCGCACCCCCCCCCCAAATTCCACAAAGGGGAAAAAGTCCACTTTTTGCTGAATTTTTGGATAAAAAGGACCCAAAATATAGCGACCTTTTTGACACAAAGTCCACTTTTTGGTGATTAAAAATGCTCAAAAAGTCCAAAAAAGAAAAAAAGACCATTTTAGGGGGTTAGGTCCACTTTTACCAAAAAGGTCCCATTTTTTCGAGAAAAGTCCACTTTTCGAGTCCTGGCAGCCCCCCCCCCCCAATAAAAAATCCTGCCGTACGGCCTGGCCGGAGCTAGTACAAATCATTAATATCAACTTTATGCCCGTGGACTCTTCAACTTAAAACAAAAGTCCAACCCTCCAAACACTCTAGGATAAAAACCCTTAAACAAAAACACCAATCCTTAAAAATACCAAACTTTTTAAACTGCTATTTTCAGGTATCGCTAGTACAACTTTCCATAATTATAATACAACAAAAAATGCTCCTTTCATTACCTCCTAAAGCCGTTCTTCATTAAAGGTGCGTGTTACGATCTAGTTATGTGTTCTCTTAAATGATATATGAGAGCCTGGAATTTGTACATACACCCTAATCAATACACGTGGGGAAACAAGCCTTGCGGTTTTGACGGTAGGAGACCGCAATTAAGCATATTGCAAAAGTCCTATTCAATTACTGTGCTAATAATTGGATGGTTAACCACTAAAACGGCGGTTTTTTTTCTTTATAAGAGAATGAATGGAGTTTGAAGGCTGAAAGTTCAGGACAACAATGAGAAAAAATACGGCTTCATTTCATATCAAAATCGATACTACTTCCGGGTAAATCCAGGGGGGGTCTAAAGACGATCGGAAACAAACACCTTTAATGATTAGAAACTCAATAAAAATGATTGGCCCTGCCTCCTGGAACAAATCAAAACGGCCATCAAATAAAACACTCAGAGTTGCTCCAAATTCCCACAATATAAAGAAAAGTCTGTAATGGGTGATATAAATGGTTTTAAATCTCCTGCACATAAACTATCATTATCTGATCATGCTTGCTACTTTGAATGGCCTTAATCTCGCTTTACATAATAGTCTGATTTTATAATTCTGTCAGTAAACGCATATTGTCGATGGTACGAATTATTAATTGGAGGGGGGATGTGTTGAGATCAAAAACTAAACAGCTGCATTAAACGCTCAAATGTTGAACTTGTTCAACAGAATAAAATGCATTGGTTGAACCCCATTTTATACATGACTTTGTGTATCGATATGTAAAGGCTTCATAGAAGAATCCAATGAAGAGATTGTCGTGAAGTCTGAGACACGCTTTGTTTGGAGTCCACTCAAAATTAATGGATAAAGAGTCACGAACATCGAGGCTAGGTGAAAGAGCCTACGTAACTATTGTAGTTTGTTAAGAGTGATTCAAAACCTCTTAGGTATATATGATTGGACATAGCTGTCAAATATTATTTCTAAAACAAGACGAATAAATGTAAAGCTATCAGATTTTTATAATATTCTTATTAGTGACGTAAAAGGGTTTGGTGAGTAAAAATTACTTATTCGTATCATGTTCTTATGTTGAATGCTCCGAGTTGTTTCAAGTCTGGTCTGTTTGGAATTAAGCAGTGCCCTTATTTAATATTTTCTTCGTGAGAACAGGAGTTTTTTTTTGTTATGCCTAATCAGATCCGGTTGTCCATCGAATGTTCTATTGACTAATTGGGTTAAAGGCAATACAACCTCTCAGAAGGAATGGACTCATCGACCACGCCCCAAAAACTTTTATGAACTGACATCCTACTTATAATCGTCGATCCTTTTCCAACTCCGACGGTCTGTGTTGTACTCTCCCGTAGATGGCTGCCCTGTCTTATATTTTTTTTCTTTTCCACATTCCAAAAATTGTTATTGGTCCCGTTATGAATATTGCCCAATTGTTGCTGTGAAATCTGTTTTTTATAAAATTATTATTTTCAAGGGGAGTTTCCGTAACCTGACACCCGTTCTTATTTACCCTTTTTTCGGACACACTTCAATTCGGAAACGTAACGGAATAAACATGTGTGCTTTATTCCGTGGAAGGGTCAGGTGGGTCAGGTTACGGAAATTCCCATTTTCAGGGTGGGATCAAAGCTCTGGAGGTTTATTTTGATCTATCCCCATTCAGGTTAACACCTTATACCTAAGGGTAATACTCTAATCATATTATAATACTATATCACTGTATTAGTATTATATCTATATACAATAATAAACCGTATAACCATTTCTGCTACATGTAATATATTGTATTACATATTGATTTGTATCATGATCCTTGCTATGAATGAAGAAATTAAAACCGGAACCTGAACCTAAAAAATAGTGTCGTTAATTATTTTCTTTTATTATCCTATCGGGGACAATTTATATGGGGGACAATCATATTAGGATTACACTTAACCATTTTCTCATGTGATAACGTTCCTTTTGCTTCTTAAATTTGCTTTCTTAAAATTACGATCATAACTACACCTAAGGCATGGAATGGTGCTATTCGCTGAGCTTCTGATTTATCTGATGAAGGTCGTTATCCATCAGAGTCTTGGTAATTCTCACATTGTCATTATTCCATAGAATAAAATGTTTTAACACTTAAAGGGAGATAATGGCATTGGAAAAAAAATTGACATAATGGAAAAAAAAAAGGGACCCTTACCTGAAATTTCACTTCCACGAGTTGAAACAATTTGGATGTGTACATTCTGTAAAATACAGAACAACAGGAAAGAGTTTCCGGGGGGGGGGGGGGGTGGGTGGTGGCAGTTTGTGGCGATTTCTGGAAACACGGATGCTGACATTACTTGCCAGCATTATCAAACTTGAAAGCATGATGTCATCAGCTCCAGACCATTTTGATATTGTAATGTGATAATCCCGGCTGCGGATCCATCTTTAACTTGCCAGATCAAATTTCTACAGCCTAATTAAAAAACAATGCCTGAATCCCGGTTCTGAAGCTTTTGGAATGGTGTCGCAAAACATGTAGATACAACTGTAAATTCTGTCAGGGAATAGGGATGTGAACACCTTTTTTTTCCCAAAAGCAATTTACCGTAAAAATGGGCCGTACGAAAAACATTAATGTTGGGGACACGTCCCCCGTATATCACGTAGTGTTAATATGCTTATGTATTACACAAATACAAAAACAAAAAAAATCGTTTTGGTTCTGAGCATGGGCCTAACAAATTCCGGTATATTTGGGGAAAAGCGTACACCAGGATTTAGCTTCTAGTGAGGGGCAATCGGTTCAGCATGGAGGATAATGTTGGCCTTCCGATTTGTGATCTGAACTTCACCTCACCTTATAATTAAAAGGTTCTAAATGGCAAATATTTTTGGGATACTCGTATTGGAAGAATTCCAAACAGCAACCTGATAGACAATTAATATCATGCTTTTTTCTCTTTGGGACATTCTCACTTATGTTAATTCTGTAGATTTTTTGGACTATAAAAGTCACTATCTTATAAAAAGACTAACAGTGTTTACATGGTTTTATGACTAAATAACACGTTTCCATTACAGTAGCAAAGGTCCTAGTTTTCTCACACATTGGTTCTGTATAGGGCATATATATTTTTACCTCAAGTATTGAGCGAGTATAAGGGTTTATATTTTGAACATTTCACTCAAAAAAACTGGTCCCCCGTTTCACGTTCCGAACCACGAAAAACCGACATTGGCCCCCTAACAGTATGCTGAAACCCCTCTCCCGGATCTGAAGATTATCAGTTCTTGACCCCGATAGGTTTATATCATAATAACACGGAATAACAAGCATGAAATCTTAAGGGCATTACCAGTATTACTGCCGTTGATTACCAGGGGAACAAACAGGTACGTTACGCCTGAAACTACAATTAGTAAAATGCCATATTACCGGCAGTGTTTAATTCACTTTGAAAAAGTAGGACGTTGTGCGATTTTTCGCCTTCTAATTGTTTGCGTGGGGGCATTAAGGGGATTATTTTTCAACGCAGCCAGCTGGTTGAGGGAACGGGTCTTATTTTTTCTGGAGGGGGGTGGATGGATTTATGGATTTTTTCGGCGAAACATTTGCGTTCCCCCTTCGCGTCCATGCATGTCCAGTCCCCTACTGATTTTATGAGAGTTACTTCAAATTTAATGTTCAGACCCCCCCTCTTCTCTCTCTTATATGAACATTCTTGTTCCCCCCTCTCGCATTCAAAATGTTTTCGTACCCCCCTCGTATCCTACTTTCCCCCGCGTAATAATGACAACTCCGTAGTATATTTGTAATGTGTTTGGAGATATTTTTTTTTTTAAACATTTTGCAGACTTTTAAAAGAAACTACCTAATGATCCAAGACTAACACATGTAGACGTATTTGAATGGATTTTCATTGCTGCCTTCAAGCTTAAAAATTACAAATTAAGAATCGTAACAAGTTTCTATTAAGTCGGAAATCGCTTGTACTATAAAATTGCAACCGTCACAGGGAGAAAATAACGTGGGTGTCATCCAGTGGACTTTAACGTTTCGAATTCTACAGGAAGGTGGTATTTACGATAAGATTGAGCAAAACATTTATTTTTTCGAGGCCATGTTTCCCTGATTTTACATGGAAAATAAAGGGGGATGACCCCGATTTAAGTTATAATGCTTTCATTATTGAATGCCTCATTCAAAAACACATCTAGAAGTTTCGCGCCGATTTTCAACCACGTTTTGATGTGAGAGTTTCTTCTTCCTCCCTTCTTCTTTTCTTCTACTTCTTAGTCTTTTTTTATCTTCTTCTTCTTCGTCTTTCTCTTATTATTTAATTATATTACTTTTTTTCTTTATTGAAGTTTTTGTTGAATGTTGTGTGTTTGTGTACGTGTTTTTTTTTATTCTGTAGTTCTGTTGGTGATTCTTTCAAAAAAAAAATGAAATAGAATGTGAACGATGTAAAGAATATCGTCGTTATGACGATGGGACGTCAATCAAAACTCCTGAGAAATTTCATTTATCATACAAACTGGTCTGCCAAAACTAAAACACTATGGCTTAGTACTTATTTTTATGATTTTGGTAAAGCAAAAATCTAATAGGTTCTATTCTATAAATTGTTGCATAGTTTTAATATATTTGAAATCCGAGTGACCATATTGAGATGGTGATGTTGCCAGGAAATACGCACATAGGGACCTTCTGAAAGTGGGGGCCCATCTCACATGGGAGCTTTGGAGTTCAAAGGTCAAATGTACATAGGAGGTTCTTCCTGCCCAGGGACAATACGTACGTAAAGTGTATTCTCCAGCAGCCCGCGTTGAGTTCGTGGGTTGTCAAGCGGGAGTTGCACGAACAATGAGAAATCAACCGAAAAATCAATTGCACTTTTCAATAATAGTTATGACAATAAATTTGGGCATTTGTAGATATATTCATAAACCAAGAAGAAAACCCCCACTCTGATTGATTTTAAATGGCGTTATTTATGAGTGACAAGGTGATGATTAAATATGAAGAATGACAACAAAAAAACGAAGTAGGTTGATCCAATTCAAAACAATTTAATCGGAAGTGTCAAATACTGATCAAAATTCAACCAATTTAATTCTTCGGTCACGAGTGTGACCTTAAAGGGCTACAATTTACAATTTTAAGACCAAGTAGTTATAGAGTCCAGTTTGACCTCTCTTTAACCAATTAGATTTGAGATGGGAATCTAGACTATCGAGGAGCGCGTTTCGGTTCCTGCGGATTATTTTAAAGCGCAGGGGACTCATGATCCATAGGTGTGAGTTCGAGCCCCGCGAGCCAACGGGTGTGTCCCTGGACAAGACCTTTTATATCGCTTTGTCACTTCCACCAGGTGGTTAATGGGGAGCGCTTGGAGGGCGGGTAGTCACTGTGCGCCATTATATTTGGCTCCCGAATTTTCAATATGTGAAAATGTGACCTATCCTAGTGACAGCGGAAGTGGCGGAAAATAAATGTAACGGCGCCTTTGAGACGTTGTGTAAATCGCTATATAAAAGAATGAGCCATTTATTTATTTATTTTTATGCCAATATAGACATACTCTCTAAATGCAAAAGAGTGAATTTTCCTCTCTTTTAGAGTGATACAGGGCCCCACTCTGTGAAAAAGAGTGAAAATTCACACCTTTCAAAGAATTTGGTTTGTGTAAAATTTATTCTTGATAATTTTTTCAAATAGATTAAAATGATATTCATTTTGTCAATTATCAAGTATTAAAATTGACCCAAAAAGTATCGATAAATGTTATACAATTTCAACTTCTTTTGGAGTGGCCCTCTGTAGTCACTTCTAAAAGAGTGAAATTCACTATTTTTTTCTATTGTGCATTTGAGAGTAGGGATCAAACATCAATCGCTTTTCTTTTTGCCTGAACTTGATCAATATAGCACACAAAACACCAAAATGGGATCAAAAAAAATCAGAAGCAATAGACACGAGAAAGAAGCGCCCATTTTTTGGAACTCAGATTTTCTTCATATTTAGGAAAGAGCTTACCAATGTATTAGACACACATGAAAGTGAATAGCCTAATACACAAGTTTTGCGTAAAAAAAAGGAAACTAGCCAATATAAATTAGAGCCAGGAAGTTGGTATCATGTGTTAAGTAAAAAGTGTTTCTAAAACCTAAAAGAGCAGGGCCAAGTTTGTATAAACGGTTTACTTTAGTTGAATGGAATTCTTTGGGGTAAAGGTAGCTGTGGAAGGAAAAAAAAAAAATATTAATATTGATAGGTCAGTCCAGTCTAAGTGGAATTGGAGAAGATTTAAGTATAAGGCAAAATAGTAAAATGTGGTTAAACTGTAGGAAAAGGACCGTCGACTGAACTCTCCCTCAAGTGTAAACAACATCAAAGAGACACGATTAAGAAGCCGACCAATTTTGCATATTTAGAATGCGTACCTATGCAATGTACAGGGTGTCCCAATAAAAACTTTTAAAAGTAAAATAAAAAGTTTTTATTTGGTCACCCTGTATTAGATCACACCTGAAGTGAATAAGCCGAGTACGCCGTTTTTATTTAAAGCGGCACTGGCACATTTTCACAAAATATAAAATTTCTTCAATTTGCTCTCAAATGATAATCTACTGCCATTGGAAGAATAGAGATACGTTTTTCACATAAAATAACATATTAAAAAAACAAATAGGAACGTCAATAAGAGGTTAAAGACGTCCATGTAATTTGTAGGCTAACTTTTAAGTTTTCCATTACTTTAATCAACAAATGTGTATATTACATGAATATCATAGAGTCATACTCATTGATATTAAAACCGCAAAGGACACAGACCGGTCAAACAACGTTCATGCCGTAGGAAACATGCATACGGCGTCAGGGATACGGCGTGCGTTTTCTTGTGTTAAACGTCATTTCCGTCGTCTGCTGAATTAATGTCGCCGGCGACATTAATTATAAAATCGTTCTGTTTACCCATAAGGACGCTGATTTGGTCTTAATCATTTCAGGTGAGGGCTAATGTATATAAAAGCTTCACAACCATGCAAAAATATCAATTTTGAAAATTCTTGAGGGCGCATTATTTTTCACATGTGCCAGTGTCGCTTTAATAAGATTTCATTGTTATTTATTCTCAAGATGGGTCCATCTTTAAATTTGTTTTATAAGTTTAAATGGCCTCTCCTCCAAATATGTCAAACTAAGTATATCTATGCTTAGTTTAGTTATTCACTGGTCAAATTGTAATGTATTTTATTTTCATATCATATTGATTTTCATATCACATTTATAAATATATATCTCTGTTTGATTCTGATATACTATATGATTTTTTTGGTTTCTCAAATTTTGTACAGTGATTTAACTTTGCATATTAAAAGACTTTGCATACTGTTATTCTGATTATGTATTTTGATGATATAGATAAGTAAACTTGAAGTGAATTGAACCACGTTATTACACTATCAGTGATTTGCCAAATCAGTAAATCGAACAAAAAATCAGATTTTTGCGACAACATGTAATTGAATGGACATCCATATCTTTGAACATATCTTTGTTTTCTTCTTTTTGTTGTTATTTGTAATTTGGAAAAAAAAATCTACAGACGTATCCTTCACTTATAGACTACTCCTGCAAATAGACTACTCCTGCAAATTTCGAATATTTTTATTCTTTTGGGTGGATCACTGATATTGTCTTTTATTCCAAAACAATACGCCATTCCCCTCTTCTCAGACTCAAATCCACTCACTACACATCTAGTGAAGTCCAAAGCTTGTTACAGAGTCTGGGGAAATACGTTGGAGATGTGAAAGGGCTGAATATGTATATTTAAAAATTTCACCTGTAGCTACATAACATGCGAGTTTTCCCTCAGGCTGACGACTGCAATTTGTACGAGGTAGAAATAAATACCCCAGATGGCGTAAGATTGTTTCGCCGCAAATCTGGTTTTAGGGTAAACTGCATTCTCATACAAACGATCTGCATGCATGTGGTGGACCGATCGCTATTTGAAGCATAAAGTTAGTAATTTTCTTTAAAAAAAACACGTGTTCTGGTGTTTACTTCAGTGGACAATAGATAATTTATATAACGTCTGCATACACACAAAGCCAGTAATACCTCTAACAATAGATAAGCCACCTAATTTGGGTACGACCAGTTTCCCATTGTACAAAATCATCTCCACATTTGGAGAAGTCCGGTTTGATATGGCACGCTAGAGCGGACATAAAACGTCGAGTTTGTAAAACCACGGCGAGTTCGTAAAACACACAACGAGTTTAAAAAAAAAAACATATCCGAAACAAGTATTGTGTATGTTTTTTCTACCCTAAACAAGTAAGCAGTGTATTGTGTCGTTAATATACCCTTTATTACATTGCTTTGCTTTACTTCCAATTTACAGTAATTTTGACGATTTTGATATCTGCTTCATGTGAGTATTACATTGCCTAAACAAGTACTTCACAATTTTCAGGGTTAATTTTTTGCTGTCTTTGTTTCACCCAAAGCAATATACGATCGAACATCTCCTTTTGGAAAAAGGACTCTTTTTACGCGTTTTCTTGTTCTCTCATCATATCCACCGTGAAGTAAAGTCCCCCCCCCGTGTAACGGTGACAAAAGCACCAAATATGTCACACAAGCTAAGACATATAAGTCAACTTAATCTTGTAAATTATTGCACCTTCTGCACAAAGTCAGAACAAGCATAATTATCATCAAACATTGCATTTACCGAATTAACTCAAAAAGAATCATGAAATATAAATTTTATTTTACGTGATTATACTAAAAATGCACTTAATAATGTATCTTCTCCACTATGTCTTCGGCTTTTAAATTTCGGTATCAACACATCCCCTCCAAATGAAACCAAATCCTCGACAATATGCATGAAGTGTCACGAATAACAAAAATCACATTATAATTCAATAACAATAAAAACATCTAAATGAAGCCCATGATATACTTCCAGTCGCAGCGAGCGATTGGCATGCGCAATACCGGATTCTGACCCAAGATCACGTGTTACGCATGCTCACGCGCAGAAATCTCTCGCTGCGACTGGAAGTATACAATCATGGGCTTCATACCATGGTTGTGCTATTATATAAGTACAAGATAGTGTAAAAAGCGTGCTTTTTAGCACTGTCTTGCCTTAGTGATTGAATTAATTTAACATTCCCTACACCTTTGCTGTACCTAATTCAACCGTTAATTAACGGGATTTTTGGTGTGTTCAAATAGAATCTTGCCACTCTATGAGTGAATTAGTATCACTCAATTGGAATGTTCTATCCCTAGCCTATGCAGGCTAATTAGAATAAATTACTTGACGATAAAATATATTGACCACAGAGTAGTCCATGCTCTGTGCAGTTAAAGTTCACCGAAAGAACAATTGACAATGCTTGAATATATCTTTACAAATGTTGCCCTTGCAATAATAATAAGCATTATTTTTTTTCTTTATGTATAGAGTAACCTTCGTAGATTGGTTTATTACTGCTCAGCGGGTTGGTACATTACTACTGCACATTACTGCACCCACTTTGTCTGCTCCCAGTTGAATTCAGCAGCCTTGACGGAATAAAGTACAGTATCACGTGCACTTTATTCCGTCAAGGCTGCTGAATTCGACTGGGAGCAGGCAAAGTGGGTGCAGTAAATGTACCAACCCTGATCAGCTTGCTCTCTGAGTTTATTATGCTAAATCCTACACCAACTACTCTGCTGGGACATATAATTTGTATTATATTCTACATTTTACTCTACTCCCAGTTCTCGTCATACAATTGATAATGAGTGCTTTTCACACAAATACTAGGCACTTTAAATGTCAGAGAAATGTGCCTTCATTCTTTGTTTATTTTTGTATAGCAGAATATTCGACGGTATTTAAGTCAGACGCGAAAGCTCTGCCTTTGTAGTTCACACGGCATTTACAGAAATTATACGCTTTAATTGACCCAATGTGTAATTACCCGTAGCAAGGTTTGATCGATCAGTGTGGATTTTTCAGCTGACAAGTTGTTTTTAATTCTGTCTATTAGTTTCTTTAGACAATGTAAACGTCAGATTCACTTCTATCATTCTATTCACGATTGTGTCGGAACATGTTTGAAAATTGAAGTAGGATCTAAAGGAGATTCAAATGCAAAGCTGCAAATAAATTTATTATATTGAAATCTAATACAGACTGTTCCCCCCCCCCAAAAAAAAAATATACAATCACACTAAAAATTTAAAAATATAATAAACTATGCATTTCTGTGAGATATTTTGACTTTGGTAAATGCCTCTCTTATATGCAGTTAATGGATCATTATGGGATTTCTACAAATTTCATTGGGTATGGTGGGATTGTAAATGCTGTTAAAAAGCCTTTGGTGATCTTTTAAATATGGATTCTATTTTTGTCTGCCAACCATACCCTTTCAGTTTTTCATATATTCTCAAAGATAAGAAAGGCTCAAGGAAAATTTATGATTCCCTTCTTTCCACTAAAAAGGTTGAGAAGAAGTTTATTGTAAAATGGAATGTAAAATTGAATGTTCAATATTCAAACGTGATATGAAGTAATATTTATACCATTCCCTTTAAATGTACTATGGATGTTAAACTCAAGTGTTTTCAATTTAGAATTATCCATAGAATTCTGGGGGTTAAATCATCCCTCTTTAAAATAGGTAAGAGTAATTCCGATCTCTGTACCTTTTGTAATAATAATCTGGTCCACCTTTTCTGTAAATGTTCTTACTTAAAACACTTTGGACTAAGTTTGCAGAGTGGTTGAAGAGGGTGTTCAATATCACTCTCATTATTGATAACGAGTTATGTATTTTTGGTGTAAGGGATATCAAACTCGTTGCTATTAACGTTATTATTTTGCTCTGCCGTTACCACATATACAAAATGAAGATGTGTGCAAAAGCGTACATCTTTCCCTTTGCTGAAAGATGAAATTATGATATATATAGCCTTGGAGGAAATATATTTTTGTAAGAATCTAAGCTCTGCCATTTTGAAAGGAAATGGGATTCTTTCCACTTTGATGTGTAAATTGTATCAGGTTGTCTGTACTGCAGTGTTTTGTAATTCATGTAATTTGTTCTTGTTTATGTATGTAGCGATGTATTTAAATGTTTTTTCCTATTGGATAAAAATATATTGTGACTTTATTTTTTAGACCAGTTCCTAAGCTAAATCGTCGTTTTTATTCTATCTAATTTGATGCACCATAACCTGAGATATTGTAAATTGAACGATTGAACACAAAGTATGGGAAATAGCACTTGGGCCAGTTTCGCCTGAAGGTTCGAGAAACTAAAGGTATAAGGTGTGTAGCCTTTGTGGGATTGAGCTGTTTCCAAACAGAAGAATACAGTACATATCAGAGTGATGTATTATCATGAATTGTACTAAATCCATATATTAATTTTTAAAACAGTGAAAGCAACATGAATTATGTTGCAGGGGAATGACGGACTTATTCTCAGGGGGACAGTAATCGTGAGATTCATCTAAATTTTTAGAAACTTTACTGCTGAAACTAAGGGGGCAGCCACCGGTCTCTGCTGGGGGACATTCCCCACTACCTCCAAGATGCCAGGGAGGAACATAACGAAGAAAAGAAAGAAACCAGTGTTGAACAAAGAACAATGTGGTTGGCGTTCAAAGGCCTCAGTTTACTTTCAACTGGTGTTTTGTTTTGATGGTTCTAACTTCTGCTGAAACCTGTTGCAAGGTCGAGACAACAAGACTGTTGCGAATTCCAATTGCAAGGAATAAAGTATTTCTTGGCAATTATGGACATTATTTATAAACTATAAATTAGGTTATTCACAAGGAGCAGCAATTGGTACAAAAAGTATCTCGGCATGTTTTTGATCCGAAAGGCCACCTGGTGTAGTGTTCTGCATCCCGTACAAAGATTCTGACGCCTTTTATATTGGGGACTCTGTTAAGAAATCTCGAAAAGAAATGAAAGAAAACAAATTTAAAGCTGTCAGTTCCAAATCCGCAATTAAGAAACACGTAGACGAAACAAGGGACACTAGATTGCCTGGGATAACGTAAACGTGTGAGATAATGAGTCAAATGATTTCCATCCCAGAGTCCTGGTAGCTATCTATATATATTAGAACTTAAACCTCTACATTGAACCGTGATAAAGAGCTGGAACTCGACACGGTTTGGGGCAACCTTCTTATTCCCCAAACGAGGTGGTGGTGGTGGGGGGGGGGGGGGGGGGACGTGTACATCTTCAAGTAAGATGACGTCATCAAGACCTATGAGGTTGCTCAAAACATTACAAACAGCAGTAGTTGGTCAACAGAGCAATAACATCCCGGAAAGTGTAAAAGTAGCGTTGAAGTGTCAAAAGAAAAATATATCGGTTTTTGCAAATTGTCGGACACTGTGCGTTGTCTTTGTCCGTCTGTAATAATTACTTAAGTATAACACACGCAACTGATTACTAAACAAGAATTCTCTAATACTGCATGAGCGTGCGGGAAGCGTGACTACTGCTACGTGCTACGGCATTGACGCCTATTTTAAAACAGTATATACATATATAGTGTGTGTGTGTGTGTATGCAAAGAGGTTCTATATAGATAGAGAGCAAAACGTTAAGTAATCTTTAGAAATTCATCGTCTCGCATGTTTTGCCGACCACAAAGAAAAACAGAGGATACCAAAAATAGTAGAAAGCAATGGGTTGCCCCGACTTTTCCACATACTGTGGGTGCCGCTTTGCATAGGGCCTATACACTAATATGTAGTGATACAAATTGATGTATGTGTTAGAGTGGCCAGGGTGTAATAATAGTGTACCTGGATCATTGGCACGATCCTCTTTTTTTCTCATAATGCAAAGGAGCCTTAGGTGAAAAGATGTATTCATTGAGGCGGTTTATTTAAATCAAGACACTGACGTGTCATTTCATTCGTTGTGTGGCCATGGGTTAGGACAAAATTTAACCACCCAATAGCACCCAACATCCAACAACTGATATTTTGGCGGATTGTTTGTATCGAATTGACATTATGGTGTATAAAAGCACCCCAACTAATAATTATTCCGTGAAATATTCAAAATGTCAGCGCCCAGCAGGACGACTGGTTTTTAATGGCTTCACCCCCTTGTGGGTAGTGTCTAGGTGTGTGGGTGTGTGCGTGTGTGTGTGCACGCTGGTTGGTGTGTGTGTGTGTGCGTTTATGCTAATTTTGCACAAAAACCTTAATAACATCACAAAATGTAGTTATGACCTTCTCGCACACTGTTAAAAAAAATTTCCGTAATTTACGGACATTTCTGGCAGCCCGTATTTCGACATTTTTAGGGTAAATTTACAGATATTCGGTCCAATTAACGGAACTTTGACAGTAATTTTACAGAAATTTGTCTCATATTACGGAAAAAAATGTGTATTTTAACAGAATTTTTCCGTAATTTTAAAATTACGGAACCAAAAAAAAAAGTCCGGAAATATGCTGCCAGAAATTTTGAAATATTTCCGTAAATTAACATTTTTTCTGTTTTTTGTTTTTTATTGTTATTGTTTTCTAAAAACAGTTTTCGTTAAATTCCGGAAAATCTGTTTTCTTAATTTACGGAAATTTTTAACAGTGCACACGATATTACGCTCAGTAATTTATTATTTTACCAAAGGTAAATGAATTACGCATAAATTTAACATTAGATTCAAAGTATAAGGCTCAATTTAGTTGCAGAGTTATTAGCTTAATTAGACCCGATTAGGTGTAGATATGGCTTTGGGGATACTCAAAATTTCTGTTGCTCCGGACATCAAAATGCGACCGTCAGAACAACTGGATTTTTTAAAAATAAGCTATTCTCGAGAATTGTAGAAACCATAATCCAACGAAAGTGCTAGGATCATAGAATTCCATTTACCCAAACACTAATTCAAACGCGTCCATCCGTATCATTTATTGAGCCGATTTAAAGGCATGACTTATGTGTGTGTAGTGTATTAATAGTTCATACTTAAGCGGATAATCCTGCCATTCAAATCGGTATGCCTTGGGCAATTTCGACGGCGCCATTTGTTGTTGCTCACAAAATATTATATTCTATTGTCAAAAATTTATGTTTATTGCCAAAATGGAGCCTCTATTTTGACAATCCCCGTGACTCGTTAGTGTGTTGACTCCTTCAATATTGGAGTAAGCTTAAAAAGCTGCCAAAAAATTCCAAAAGCTGCCAAAGTAAGCCAAAGTAACAACCAACTTTTAGAAGCAATTATTATTTTCACACTAATCACCCAAACCCGTGTATGTCCTCCAATTGTGGTAGCATGTATCTTCTGTATTTATGACTACAGAAAAAAAAGATACTGGTGTAATTCGTCCATGGAATGCGCACCATGTATAATAAGCTCCATTTTCAACATTCATCAAGGGTTTTGATTTGATGAGCTTGTCTACAAAGAAATAGTAAATACTACTTTGGTCTCAGGTTACCCATTAACCACTGAACGAACGCAGAACTTTAACAACGCTAATTAACTGAAGACTGGAATTACACTTTGACCAAGTTTTACATATCGAGGGTTGACAAACAGAAAGACGTAACTCACACTGAACGAAATATTAAAATTTCTTTACTTCTGCTGTTCATAATTAGAAATTGTTCTTTGTTTATATGATTTCTTACAGTTTGCCATATATGAGCTTTATGAGATGTTTACATTTTGAGTAATGAATAGATTTGCTTAGTAGACAATATTAAACATCACATTTCTCAAAAGCATATTGCAGCAGAATTAAAGAAATTCTTTAATATTTTCTTTCAGGTTGAGTTACGTCCTTTTGTTTGTCAACCCTCGATATGTACATAGGAAGCTTTCGATTTTGGACCGAATTTTATATAACTACAAACGTGAAAATATATCATGTATCTAAAGGCTCATTAAAAATAGTACTGAAAAGAAAGCTTATGATGCTATAAATTTGATCAATGAAATTCAGACCTTTACTCACTAAACCCCTCATCTTCCGAAGGAGGGTAGTTCCCCCTGCTATTTTTCGCCATACATTGACATTTCGTGAGCCGAGAATTACAAGGTTCAAAACTGACATTTTGGTCATTTTGAGATATGGACGTTTTAAGTTCACAAAAAACAATATATAACCAAATAAATTTTACTGAAGTGGGGCCCTTAAAACAAATTATCCTTTTGAAAACCTAACAAATTTTATATCATTTTAAAGCTTAGCAAATGTAAACCTCAAACAATTAATAATTATTATCTCACAAAAACCCACATGTAGTTAGAACCTTGTAATTCTCCGCTCACGATTTTACGCTCCTTGTAATGCAAATCCAAGCCAAAGCACCCCCCGGGTTAGTTTAGGGTACATGGTGATCCCAAGTGATGGATAGGGGGTTGGCAAAAACTTTAGCAGCCTTTCTACACAGTACCACGGCCATTGCAAGGTTCATGCATCGATTTAAACCATACGTTGTGGGGCTAATGACAGACGCACACTGCAATTTCTCTATCCAGGCATACCGCAACCTCTTCGTTAATGAACTGCACCAGGCAACTTTACGTGCAAACTCGTTCAATACGAGATTGATCAGTGATGCTGACGTCTGCTACACAGCCTCATCTTTGGTCTCAAGTTTCTAAATCACGATAGACATTTATCGCTGTAAATACAAGCGAGCACGAGTTCCACTGCAATTTTGAATTTTCCGCGCAAAGTGATGTTCATAATTTGCTAGTTCCTGACTGTATTACTAACTTTAATAGTTATAAATGGTGTCCTAAAATGAGATAAAGTTCCAAGCCATTTGTAGTGTAAAGCAAATTTCTGATAAAAAATAGTGAAGGAAATTAAACAATTTTTTTTCGCTCCGAACATTTAGCTGAAAATCAACGCATCGCAACCACGCTGTATTGTTAACAAAATTGAACTCCATTGTCCTGGGCATAACTCCCCATTCACACCACAGCTCAGTGTTGATTTGCAGCCAGATTCGCCCCGTAAATAGTCATGTCGACTGACCTGTTAACAGCACGTTCCATTTACTCGGCATTCATTACCGTTACAATAGTATATTGTAGCGTCCGTTTTAGTGGACTTGATTATAAAATGCTAGTTCCTGCCTGTATTACCCCAAGTTTAATGTTAATTTGTTAATATTTTGAAAGCCAATATCGGTACGGTTTAATGATAGAGGTCTCCGCCTAGATAAACTTCGCTAAGTGAATATTTTCAAAGTTTTTTGAAAGAGAATCTTCACTATATTTTACTCAACATAAGCTCCGATTTGGATCCAAATTTGAAATTTATTTCTGTTTGAAAGGATGATCAACAAGAAAGAATGGTTCTTTAACTAACTGCCTGTACATTTTTGTACAAAGTTTTTGTAAAGTAACAGAAACAGTGGTTTTTAGATCACTAGTGCAAACCTAATTAATATTCAAAATCCACGTTGACTGTGCATACGGGAACGTAACATAAAGGCCTTTCTAGACCTCTGCGGCCTGCCTGTATCTACACGATACAATCTGTGTGGTTTGGGGAATATTCTCTTTAGTTCGACTTTTAAATACAACAATTCATTCTATTATTATATGGTGACGTTCTTCATCATTATTATCATTATCATTATTCTCGTCATTATCATTATTAACATCATTATCATATTATCATCATCATTATTATGCTATCCCCTGCGTTAGGCGAAATTGCTTTTATTATTCACTCAGAATGCTCTTAGGGCGAAATTTCCTTTCCCCTAACGTATTCCTTTGCATTCCGGTTTATTCTGTTTGGATAACAAAGGATATGAAAAACCATTTAGGCACTGACAGATCTCCCGTAAGTTAACAAGGATATGAATATTAATTATTTAACTAAGAAAAGAACTCATAACCTAATGCATGAATAATTAAAATTCCCCCATTCCACTGTTCCCCTGTTTTTTTTTTTTTCTGTTTTTACATGTCCGAGCTGAAAGGCACTATCAGTGATTTGCTAAATCAGAAAATCGAAAAAAAAATCTGATTTCTGATCATCAGATTTCTGCGGGTCTGTTACAAGTATAGGTATTCTAACATGACCTACAAATAATAAACTAACGCAACCTAATTATGAAGGAACAAAACCGACATTTTAATCATTACTGACCGTAGGGACACTTACTAAAATACGTAATTGAATGGAGATTCATATCTTTAAACACTATCGTTTTCTTATTTTTCTGACCATTTTTCTGACAATTCAGCTGAAAAAAATAATCTTAACCGTCACTTTTAAGCTTTTCCTGCAAATGTGAAATATTTTGACTAATTCGGGTGGATCATGATAATGTCTTTAGTTTTGATATGATACTAGGCTGTTGTAAACATAGGTTTGGACACAGAACGTGTTTATAGCAGACTGTAAGTACATGATTAGAAACTATATTAGTTTTGCTTTGACAATAGTTTTGCATAACACGTTAAGGGAGGATGTCATAACATGTCTTTCTATTTCGCCCCCACACAATCCGCGTATGGACAGCGGTGTTCTGCGCTCAACTACTGACAACTTTCATGTAGTCATTTCTGTCACTTAAAGAATCCATAGCTTAAAATATAATAATTACAAGTTTGTGACGAGACTTCCTTGAAATACAATTTTTTTCTCGGACACTAACAATATGGGTGGAGGAGGTTCGTATCCATTTGCGTGTCACAAATTCAGTGAAAAATTCAGACAAGCTATAGTAAGTCAATATGAAATGCTGTAGTAATTTCATACGGCGGCGGATTTTCAAAGACCTAGATATGAAATTTGTTGTAATTCGTAACTGTGATTTATGTCCAAAATAATATTTTTTTTCAGCGCGTTCAAGGTCATATTTTTATATTTTTTTATTTATTTAGTATTTATTACAATTTAGAGGACCAAGACCTCAGAGGTACACACAGAAAACACGATGTAAAAAATATATATGTAACCCGGCATTATGTAGAACTCGTTCATAGTTTTGCAACAGGCTGGTAATATACCGGTACATAACATTATTGAAAGTTATAACTACATATTTGATATGCATTATATTTTGTACTTATTTTTGTAAATTTTTACACATCGTTTTGTAAAAAGAAAACAAAAAGAACATAAATAATTAACAAACTCAATTTACATTGTCATAATTGGTTTACAAACCATTTATGTAAATGCGCGGTAAAATTTAGCGAAGTTTACATAAAAATTATGTGAGTATGTCACGACACGAGCGAGCTCGGCACAATTGAAAATGGAGGATCTTGGAGAGTGGCGTAGCCTCATGGAGTCGTGGTGATTGGGGACTTATATTAACGTATTGTTCTATCTGTATCGATGGGTTTGTGTACATATAATCATGATTTTTGACCAGGGAATATGAGCTGATTATAATTCTCAGGATGATGGGTCATGTCGAAAAAGAACTTTTCTCAGTCAAGTTGAACACAACAGGGTCAGTACGTGTATTCATAAAGTACGTGCGATTATAGGTAAGCCATTTTGCATATGAGGTTGGGCTCATTACGATACCAACAGTGTTTTACCACTGTAGTATATACCGGCATAACAGCTGTCATTGTAATAACTCGCCTCTCACCCCCAGGGAAGGTGCCCCAAAATGTGAGTCACTACATACTGTGTGTTTTTTGAGCGAATAAAACTTGTTGAATCTGTGTCATATACTGAAGTGTCTGTGTGACATTTTGTGTGAATTATCTTTCCCTAATTTACCTCTATATTATGTAAACATTTTACATTTTTTTTTTTTTTTTTTTTTTTTAAAATAATTTACATGTAAGCATTTTACAGAATTGTGTTCAAATATTTACATAGTTAATGTAAAAAGATTACATAATTGAGTTCAATTTACATTAAATAAAACAGGGGAAGATTATAATTCTGACAAGAAGTATTACATAAATATGGTTGTTTAAGTTTACATAATGATTGGTACAAGGTTACACAACTGATACATACTATATTTTTGTGCACTGTTAAATAAATTAATTGTAATTTTGACATTGACAAGTTTTACATAATTGTTACATAAAAGTTATTGGTGTTAGGTTTACATAGTAGAACATGGAATTTTTACCCAGGATGTGTAATTTATTCTCTGGTGTTACCCAACAGTGGTTAACCACTCTACTAGAGTTATCCCTCGAACTGACCAGGAACGGCTTGGGACAATCAGGAGTTACCACCCTACTCGACACTGACTGTGATATACATTTAGCAGGTAGACTCTATGTAAATGGGACGGGGAGGTTTACGTCCCCTCCGAAGGACGGGATATTCTCGGGGTCCATTTGCCCAAGTTCCAAATGAAACAACGGGGGAGAGCGGCATGTCTATTTTATCAATAGTTATTATACAAAGTAAATCCACAGCTTTTTATTTAGTAGCCGATTAAATCGCAGCTGTGTCTACCGGGGTTTGTAACCGGGACACTCCTGCCACCAAAGGCAAATATCCCAACTAGAGGCCAGCTTCTCTTCGACGTGGCTATAACTATGAAGTTGCATTTGTGCATTAATTAAATCATAATATAGTCTCTTTTACGTGATCAGATCTGCAATGCAACTAGAAAATTAATGTCACGAATGTGAGTAGTTTTTCGTCGAGGACTAAACAATAGTTAATCTGAGCGCTTGATTTGAAATTTTGTGAAGTCATACGGGGTCAATCAAGTAAAAGATACCGAAAGTACTGCCATGGAGTTGCTACTCTTTCACATTGTGAACAAAATAGAGGAAACGCATGGAATCCAGTAAAGTGAGCGATTCAGGCCCGTAGCCAGGAAGCGAGCAAACATTAGCCGGAAAATAAATAGGCCAAAGTTGGTTAATCCCTCAACAATTGAAACGAAAATGCAAACGTTAATCTATGTTATTCTGAAATATTTCTAGCTATTTTATACGTAATTTGAGTCAAAGTATATCAAGTAAGCAAGTGATTTCCCAGACCATTTTCAAGGGGGGGGGTGGCTGACATAACTGTCTATTTTCAGATACACTGAGTTCTTTCCCCGTCGGTTCGAAATTCTGAAGCGGTGGAAGGAGATTAGGGGGATACAAATCTATTATTTTAATAACATTACACCATTGTCAAAGTATGTACAGCATGAACAAGAGCAATCAAAAGTAATATCGTTCAATAAAATTAGTAACATCAGTAGCAAAATCATGACTTTATTCTTTTGTTCCACTTACATTCGATTTTGCCGACGAAAGGCAAATTTTGTCCACAGATTTCTAGAAACTATTTTAGTTGTTTAGCTGACAATAATTGCTTAAACTGTTAATGAGGATGGTTGTAAATGGTTGGAGATCGCACTCCCACTCCCACCCCCTCCCACTCCCACCCCCGGGGGGAATTAGGAGGAAACTGGAGTACCGGGTGAAAACTCACTCCCCCTTAAGGGAGCGGGTTAAGGGAGCGGGTTTTCGCCCGGTGTTACGGGTCCCTCATACTTCACAAAAGTTTCCCGATATTACTTACCATATACTGCATGTTAGCAGCAGAAGGTGACGTGGAACTTCTAAATTCGTTGTGTTTGTCCACGAGAGCTTGCTTCTCTGCAGCAGAAAAAGATGAAACGGAACCGGGACCTGAATGTTGTCGTTTGTTCCTAGAATGAGTTGAAATCCAGTGGCTTAGCTTCCCGGTGAACGTACAACGCGTATGGGGTGGGAATTGCCTCCTGGTGCATCGATAGTGTAAAAATTCTCATCAGCATTGGTATTTAAAGTACATGAAAGTATCTACAACCAGCAAAGCTAACAGAAGGAAAAGCGGTGGAATTATCCGTGTAATCATGGTAACAGTACTTTCCAACAATGCATCCAGAAACGACACCGTGTGCCACAGAGTAAAAGTTTCAGAATGGTTCATCAAAGTACAAAAACAAACGTTTTGTACTGCAGATACGTGCTTTCCTGACGTCTGTAACCTACTGTTTTGTTCTGGTCACAACACCGTGTAAATTGTTATTCTGCGGATGATGCCGAATTCGTTTGAAATTTAACCAAGCAACATATAAACGCATTGAACTTGAACAATGATACTTAACTGCAAAGTTAATCCTATAGCAATTTAAACGTGTGTAGAAGGTCAACTATCAGTATGGTATCAGTATCTTTGGACTGTAGTCAATTTTGAATAACATCCAAATTTGATAAGTTGATAGATTCTACGTGAGAATTCATAAAACTGCAATGAGGCGTAGACATTGTTGACTTGGCAATTGAAACTGGAAAAGCAAAGGAGAACGGTCGTGATTCATCTATATCTAAAGTACAAAAAGAACATTTTCCAAATCAGGCGCATTCCCGGCTTAAAATGCACAGAGCAGTTTGTTTTTCACGTGATAAAAAGGCAGTGGTTTCGCTCTTAACGGGAGTGTTGTTTCACATTAACTACCTATTACTTACGATGTTTAGAAAACAAGGTGCATGCTTTTGGAGATGTGGTAATACAGTGAGAGGGCTTACTGTATTTTGCGAAACGAAACGAAACGCACATTGGATTACACACTTTATTCCGTTAAGCAAGTTATATATGCATGACGGAATAAAGCGTGTACATTAATGGGCGTTTCATTTCGTTTCGTTTCGTTTCGCAAAATACAGCGCCCATGCCAGCTGTGTTCAGAAATGTGACAGACATCGATTTAGTGGACTTTGAACTTATGTGGTCACATTCCTGAACAAAGCTGGGTATGGGCGCAGATGCGGTAATATACAGTGAGAGCGCCCATGCCAGCTGTGTTCAGAAATGTGACAGACATTGATTGAGTGGACTTTCATCTTATGCGGTCACATTCCTGAACACAGCCGGGCACGGGCACTTATATGCATTACCGCATCTGTATAAGCATGCACCCGGTTTCTAAACCTCGTAAAAACCATGAAGTACATGGAATATGACGTCACTTTGGCAAAACACCGATAGAAGTGGCAGACCTAGCAAAGTACGCCAAATGAGGAATGCGCAATTCATTAAGAAACCAATTAAAGGCAGCGGGTGAATGAAAGGAGCTGACCACTTATGAGTCCTTGGCTGGTTTCGAGGGTTGGGATTTATTCCGTTCAAATGAAGCGGTACTCGGAGTCTGAAGCGCTTCATGCACCCGCTGCCCTTAATGACGTTCATTCATTAACGTGCACTCATCTTCATGGCCAACCCGAAGACCCGAAGAGATCAGTGACATCTTTTAAGAATATGGTTCTTGTATATAGCTGGCCCATCTCTCTTTCGAAGCAATTGGGTCAGAGTTCACCATATAATGTTGCTGTAGCAGTGGCGTAACCAGCGGGGTGCTCCCTGCTCAGAAACATTGCCCACCCCCCCCCCCCCCCCCCCCCCCCGCCAGCCCTCCAAATGAAGGTGATCTCGGTTTGTACTTGTCTATGGGAAGAACCCAAAAATTCGCCCCTCAGAAAATGCATCGGAACCCCATCGTTACCATTATACAGCGCCTTACTCTGCCAAGGGCGCCACACATGGTCACAGCGTGAGCTCGACCTAACAACCTACGGTATGTGAGTCGGGCGCTTTATCCACTGCCCCACATGTGCCCTGTGCCTTTACACATGTTAAAGGCAAATATGTCAAGATCTGATTATTGGAAAAATTTGTTGGCGGGACAAGCTTAAAGGAACGTAGATAATTAAAATCAAAATAAGTTGAAAATTGTCCACATTTGTTGAGTATTTTGCCCTTTTAATTTTCCGCCCAATAGCTTAGTCGAAAACGATTCCGACAAATCCACATCGCAGGCAAATGGTGACGTCAAAGTGATGACCATCCATAATTTACGTCGTTGTGACCATCATATCGCAGTGTTGCCACTTTCAATAATAATTAAAACACAACGAAATGAAACAAAATATGTCATTCTGTAACTTATTTTCAAATTTTATTATTACTTTTCATTAATCAATTCAATATTACAGTTTGTCAGCAATAACAATTCGAGTCAACACGATGTTTTGGGCATCACTTTGACGTCACGAGGAGAGCAAAATTGGGCGCTTTTGATCAATGAAGCCGTGGCGAAAAATCCGCCCGTTTTCTTCGTATGTCAAAAAAGCAAAAATTAAAATGCCTCTATTTTGTTAATTTTACATCAAATTGTATTATTTTTTCGGGAATTCGTGATGTAGTACATATATTTTATGAATGTAATAAAGTCAAACTGAGCTTGACAAAATCTTGACAATTTCCTTTAATTGAAAGATTCATTTCATAAGCGTAATCACTTAAAATAGAAGAGCTGGCTAAGATATGCATGCACTCAATTTAGGAGAGGATATCTCAACTGCTTTAGACCAATAGGAAACCAAAGAATAACCGGGATGTGCGCCAAAATATATATCCTGGAAAATTCAAAATATGACCGCCAATGAAATTAAATAGCGTACTAGGAATCTAAAGGTTGCTTGTTTTGTTTTTAATACAATGATATGCGAAGATAAGAGTAACACATTGGTCATTTAAAAATGGTATTTTAGTATTGTTAACATGTTTCAAATCCAAGATATGGCAGGCCTTCGGGTCTTGAGATCAAAATCTCACTAGCAAATGATCTCTTCTTTCTTCTAGGCAATAATAATTACGGTTGCGTCTCTAAATTGGACCCGCAATTGCCGTTGGTAGTTGCATCGCAGGATATGTTTCATTATATTTAGTGAGTTTCAAGCTATTCTCTCAAAGTTCACCTTGAGGTCATTGTTAAAAAATGCAGCAAAACGGATGTCGTTAAATGTCTTCAGGTATCTGTTGATGGTTTGAGGCACTTGACCAAGAATGATTCCGCCATGCTTGTGTTTTCTATTAGCACTTTTCTGGTTTGCCGGGCAGCGTTCAGGGCTGCCGGTTCATTTGCTCCCTTGCTTGTTTTGTCGCACCCACTCAGCGCATGGAGTGTGGCGAGACACTTTGCAAGCTTGTCTCGCAATGCCATGCAGATACGGGGGAGAGGCAATATAGATCTTTTCACTCTTTGAGACTAATATCTCTCCAATTAACTGTGCTGTGATATAACATACACACAAAGACATGTGTGTCCCTGATTATAAACCATTATTGTTGTAGGTCCGAAACGATGGACTTAAGATGTCTACACTTATTGAAACATCATGCTGTTATCAGCTTCCTCGTGTGTGCAGTTAATTAAGCCTAGGGAATGGAAAAAACACACCCCGCTGACACTCTCATGTAGTAGTAATGTATACCAAGGTATAGAGGTTTGTTGCCTTGGTAATGGTAGTGATCCACTCAAAATGTGTTCCCATACACTCCAGCATAACTTGCAGTCCTAAACTTGTCCGGAAAATAGAAAATTCTTTTTCTGATCAATATTTTGACAGTTCCGCAGCTTAAAAGAAACCACACTTCGTTGGTGAAAACTTTCGTGCATTTCCGGGGTGCCTCAGGTAACTTGAGCGAGAACAACTTTTACCTCAAAAATATCAGGAACGTGCCCTGCAAGGCTATACCAACATCACTGATGGGGGGGGGGGGTGAGCCCAGCCCTATTAGAGACTGTAGCAATGAGCAATTGCAGCCATTGAAATTGTGATCACCTCTCAAAACTTAAAGCCTTGCAGGTGCTTGCACATGTTAAAATACGGTCGCAAAATTCTGTCCTTGCAGGATAGTTATTATCACGTTTTTACATAAGTACTGTAAAAAAAAGAAAAAAAAAAAAAAAAAAAAACAAAAGCACGCAGGTGATTGTTGTAATATATTACCAACATGACCAAGACCACTGCCGCTATACCTGACCTAGTTACTTAGGAACACTGCCTGGTATACCTGGACTCAGTACCTTACAAGCACGTGCACCGCCTGATATACCTTGACTCAGTACCTTATCGAACACTGCCTAATACCCGGACATCAGCTCAAGCGACTTATTCATTAGATCATATTGAAAAGGCACCCCTGCTTTATATACGATACCTGGTTGGATACCTTGTATAGCGCTAACCAAGCACAAAGTTTGGCACTGGACAAATTCTCAAATTACATTTCATTCTCATTTTGCTCATAATATTGCTTAGGAACTTCGTACAATTTCTGTGCATAGATCAAAGCCCATATTAGCGAAAATGCCATGCTTGTAGTGCTGCCATCGTGTTTATAAGTGTCTTGAGGTGCTAAATATGCACAAGGCAAAACCATACTTCTTTCAAACATTTCCCATCCATGACATCGTTCCATTAACCTTTTACTAGTTCCGATATTCCGTATTTTTCATCACTTCACATGGTATCGGTGTCACACGCGCTTGCCTTCTGGGTTCCCCCGGATTGTACATGCCCGACCCCGTGTCCGTAATTGGTTTGATGATCACCGCACATGCTTATGCATGGTGTGACGTCGTAATTATCACTTCGTGGCTCCCTTTGTTGTGGTTTTTGAGATTCTTTGGCGTGTGTATCTCATGGAATGCGTGCCCGGTGGCAAACCTAACTTGCTTTATAATATTTGATTGTCCGTAAAAGTATGTGGTCAGTTACTTATGGTACTTCAGTTACGTTCACTGACTGATATTTCTCAACTCAGCTACGTTATAGCATGCACCTATGTATTATCAACCTCTGACTGTTATTAGCGGGAGGCTGAGGATGTCCATAAGGTGACGCATCTTAACCCCTTTTTTTTCTGACCCACTTATGAATTCGAAAACCTTACCGGGTTTTCAAATTCTAGTTGTGTCAGAAAAAGTAGGTCAGATGGGTTACCGTACGGAAACTCCCAGCCTCCCGCTAATAACAGGCAGTGGTTGAAAATGCTGTACTGGTGTCATGTTATTGACAACATTATTAAAAGTGTATTTCGTAACCCATAGCGCCTAATCTTTCGGTTATATTTCACCAGATATGTACGAGAAATGTTATTTCAAAAATTTCCAGTTGATTCGTTTCTGATCTTTACGAATCCAGCATAATGATTTTGCAACCTTTTACTACCTTTATTAGAGTTGTATGTGTGCGCAATAAGTATGTTTTGATCCAGGGATTGGGCCCAGAAATTCCCAATTTTAGACGTCGCCGTTTTGGTTTAACATGCAAAAGCGAAATCTTTACGAAAGGTTTCGATTTTTCTAATATGTTGTCTAGGAATATATTCAAAAACCTTTGAGCGGAAAGAATCAACTCCGCTGTGTAAAGGTTATTTCTGGATGTTTATATGAATAACGGACAAGGACAAGGTCGTATGTGAGAACACCCATGACCGATTTATATCAACGCACCTTAATTAAATTGGTTCGTTGTTTGCACTCCGTATTGTTGTTAATTTCTTTTAATATTTTTGGGTGAGTTGCTATAGTGAATTAGACTTGACCGCCATTGTCTGACGTTTCGCGAAACAAATATTTATAGAAGTTTATCTGAAATGTGTATGCATGGTACTGGATAAATGCTTATATTTTTTCTTTCATTCTTTCAAATTACATTATGTTGATTGAAGCTGAGAATATCTATCAGATCGAAAGCAAAGCTGTGATCCATTGCTAACAGGCCGAGCGTATCGAACCAGGTCTGTTTTCGGCTTCCAGTGACCTGCTTCACGGTGGCGCTGTGAGCGCCTTATATCCATAGCTCCATAGTAGCTCCATAGGACGTTCCATTTGACCTTGAACAGGATTCTGCACAAAATGTTTAGATTGTTTTAGGCAATATTGACGGTCCAATATATAATGGTCCAAGTATTTGATTCCATTCAATTGAAACAGAAAGATTATGTATAATTTGCCGAGGTCAAAGAATTTCTTAATACGTAAAATTTGAGCAAAGTCTACCTATATTTGAGAATTGAGTGTACAAAATTGGGGTCACTTCCAGTCATTTCATGGCTATACTGTGTTCAAGGCATTAAGAGAAATAACACGCATGTGTGGTCATCATTTATTTCAAAACAGCCAGCCAAACTCAATCTTGAGGTTATTCATTGAATTTTATTTAATAAAAATCATTGCATGCGATTAGTCGAGGTGATCGTTTGATTAACATAACAATACCGTACCAGACCTGGCACGCTGTAAACAATTCATTGACTACCTCTAATCTATGTCGCAGGTCACAGGTTTATGTCGCAGGTCACAGGTTTTTCACTCCGTAACTCTAGATCAATCTATGACGATCAGTAACGTAACGGCACTCGCAAAGCCAATTGGGTATTCTGTGGGCCATAAAGGTTTTCCTAAGTGATATTCTTGGTCACAGGTCAAATACCTTACCCATGATACGTTGCGGCTCGGCTCCAAGTACCTTTAAGCATGCTAACATGATCATTGCGCCTCAAAGCACACAAACCACCTACTAAGCCTACACCAAAACAACCCAGTGCACACACAACCCTATTGGTATAGACCGGATTACCTACCCTTTCTCGTGCAGTGTACCATGTAGGGCTCTGACATTTTTTTAAAACTTTTTTGTGCATTTACAATACGTGGATCCTGGGTTTTCTACCGGAAATTATTTTTACCGAAATTCCTATCCCACAATGCACCAACGATGTACGGCTGTTTGGAAACATCCTTCAATACGAAATAGCCGGGAAATTGAGCCATGTACGTGTTTACACTCATCCAATAGTTGTTCCATGGGTTCAGGCAAGTCAAGTTAGAGGTCATTTTCGTGAGATGGCATTATTTTCGAGACTATTTCACCATGGACATACATAATGTGGCGTTTTCACCGCCACCATTAAATAAAAATCAAGGATCCCAATTCTAATTACAAAATCGCTTCTTTTTTAGCATTACGAATCGCAGGTATAGTTTTCTAGAGAATTACCAACACAACTGTGCAAAAATCTCAAATTTTGAAAATTGGGGGCGCTCTTCAAAAACTGTGCTGTTATTGCTTTAAGTGTTAATCGGTGTTCCCTTTGTTCCGAATTTGAAAATATTGTTTTGCTCCTGATTTCTAGGTTTCTTTGTGGTATTTTAATATTTTGCTCAATAGTTGAAGAGCCAGCTCCCAAAAAAGCCTCTAGAAAAGGTTGAGGTCTACACAGAGAGCCACAGAAGGTTTGAGAGTTGTTCATGGTCAATTTGAGGGTGCTGATTTCGAATCTGTTATGTGTACTTTCATAAAAATGGTAGAAAGTACTCAAATTTGCTATTAAAGGGACACTACCTGATTTTGAAGAGTTATAGAATATGTGACCTTTCAATGGATATATTTTATTTCGAAATCTCGTGAGAGATTCCGTGAGATACCGTTTGCGCATGCGTGTTCATTACGTTGCGTGTGTGTGGGTACAGAAACTGTGCCTTGATTTCACTGCCGTTTTTTTGATCACGAACTTGCTTTGTTTGACCTTTTAAAGAAGGTTTATAGCTATATTTCGTGCAATGGCAGATCGCACAAGAAGTAAAGATACATCCAAAGAGATGTCCAAGTTGAATACAACCAAAAAAGCCGGAAAATCAGGCCCGGAAATCGGCCAGTGCAAAGTGCTGGGACCGCCATGACTATCGGAAACCCTCCTAATTTCGGCAGTAGTAGGCCGAAAAAGACGTCAACCGACCCGAATCATCAACCGCACCGCGGGAAATCCCAGTGGTGAAACCAAAGAAGAAACTGCCAAAAAAGTGGATGATGCTTAGAATCAACGATGACTAACTTAGAAGCTCTTGATGGTCAACCAAGTTGAGCAGAATAAACAGTTCCAGCATAGCATTTTGTCTGTCATAAGTGGCCTAATGGGTGAAGACTGATAATGAGACAGTCCCGTGAAAAGAAACGTCAACATGTCCACAACTGGACTCAAAACATCCTCTATGTTCCAGATGCATCCCATCATTGATGATGAGAGTGTTGTGAGTGATCTTTGGAAAGATGTGCCAGGTACTAGTGGTATTAAACCAAATCAAGATGAACTTATTTCTGATGGGACTCATGAGCAATATTGAAGCCCCGATTGAAGCCCAAGTTTAAGCTGGAAAAGCTGATAATGATCAGGATATTGGCTTTGCTGCCATGTTTGCATTGATAAAGATGTCGGCCAATCTACTTGAGGATGTGGGCAAGAGTTTATCTCATGCTTTGGTCTACAAATGGAAGAATCAAAACTCAAGGAAGCAGGAAAGGCATAAATGCCCCTAGCCATGTGATCCTTTGGCAGATTCCTATCGTAATCCTCCAATTTGGACCCCACTAACTGGCAATACAAGGTCTCGTGATTTGGAAGCTCCAAGAGTCCAACGGCCTCTAATTAAGGGACTGACAGCACTAGTAAGCTTGATAAAATTACAAGCTTCACCCAAGATTGGAAAGATGGTCTCAGCTGTGGCAATTCCAACTGTGAACTCAATGTCTCCGAAGCGATGATTAAGCCTGATCTTAATCCACAATACCACCATCTCTGCAAACCGCTTACAGTGGAAAGAGCTAAGAAGGAAAAGATGGTATTTGGTAGGAATATTTTTTCTCTACTTTTCGGAACGGAACTTAGAAAGCAGGTGAAAGAGCTACAGTAGGAAAGAAAGGCTACCTTCTGGTTTTGGATGGCAAGGCAAAGGTCAGCGTTTCAAGCCCCGTACCCTCGCATACCCCTGCTAAGCAGAATTTTCAGGGCTCCGCATCAGCTGCTGGGTTGGTCACAAGACTGGGATCTTTTTTAGGAGGGAAGGTCTCGTTTCAGGAACCGTATTACGAAACAGAAACCAAGCACAAAGACCAGACCAAAGCTATTCAAAGCAAGCACCAACTCCCCAAAAATGCAAGTAAGCTGATGAGGTAGGTGAGTTTATCAACCAACAAGGGTAGTCAAAAAAAATACATTGCTTGTAATTCCAAACCTATATTTGAGGGGGTTCGTTTGAAGCCTATTAGCAAATGATGGCAAAGATAACCAAGTGATAGATCATTTTAAAAATAATTTGCCAGGCTTTGACCGGAATTTGAGCATGGGCCCACCACCCAAACAGGTTAGTTTACCAATACCATACAAGCTGAAAGAGGAGGAAAAATGGCAGTGACCAGAAATCTTCAAAAGTTTGCTTGAAAGAGAGTTTTTCTGATGCCAGTATGAAAGTGGACCAGCTGGTCTCCAATATTTTTCCAAGAGATACAAGAACTAGGTGGTCACCGAATGATTTTTGATTTGTCCCAGCTTAATGAGTATATATCCTATCACATCACTTTAAATGGATCCGTTTAATTGCTAAAGCATTAATAACAAATTGCTATATGGCTTCACTAGATTTGCGTGATGCATATTATTCTGTAACCTGTCTCGGACAGATGGGAATATTTGAAATTCAGGTGAAAGACAAATTGTACCATTACAATGTTTTTCCTAATGGGGTTGAGCTCAGGGCCTCGAACTTTTTTTACCAAAATTCTTAAGGCTCCTTAATTCCAACTTAGAAGTATGGGTTACATAATCACTGGATATTGACGATTTCACTGGCCGTAGGCCATTCACCTGAACAGGCGACAGCAGCAGTGCAAGACACTGCTAAATTTCTTGACATTAGGTTATTATCATTCATCAGAACAAATCTGTTTTTATTCCCAACAACAGATTGAGTATTTGGGATTTATCATGACTCAAAACAACTGAAAGTTTTTTTGCTTGAACCAAAAAAACAAGATATGAATAAAGTCTGTTATGAATTACTAATTCAAGGTAAAAACACCATCAATAATGTTGCTTCAGTTATCGGCAAATTGGTTTCTGCTTTTCCTGCAGTCCAAATGACAATTAATTATAGGTCTTTGGAGGAAAATACTATGGAGGCTCTGCCGAGCAAACCACGGGGCATTATGACAGAATGATGCTCATTTCAAGGAATGCAAAGGCAGATTTGCAGTGGTGGTTTGGAAATGTAGATTATGCTATCATGCATTTACCGGGGTAAACCGGATATATACATTTCAATCAGATGCATCAGGTCTAGGAGGGGGTGCAACAAACGGTTACTCACATTGGCGGGACGGTTGGAAATACAAGGTGAGTCTTATTAGCAGCCATAATGAAATAAAAAAAAAAAAAAAATATTATTTGGAGCTTTGGCAGCCTTTTTAGCACTTAAATCATTCTGCAAAGAGTTAGAGAAAGTTCATGTTAAACTTTATCTTGACAAACCACAGCGGTTGCTGTTGCTTACGTTTCACACATGGAGGACTAAATCAAAACCTTGTAATGAATTAGCAAAAGAACTATGGATTGGTGCATTGCCCGATCAATATGGGTAACGTTGCCACCTGCCAGGAGTACACAATATAGTTGCGATGAAAATCACGTGTATTTGATGATGAGACAGATTGATGCTGGCAAGCAAATTTTTAGGCCAACTTTGGCAAATCTTTGAATTTGACCCAGCAGTTGACCTTTTTTGCACCAGATCTTAATGCACATTGAAAAGGTAATGTGTCTTGGAAGCCGCCCCGGAAGCGATGCATTGATGGCCTTATCTTTATTTTTGGGGTGAATTAACTTCTATGGTCGTTCCCACCTTTTTGTATGATTGCCAAGTGCATACAAAAATTATGAAGATGAAGCTGATGGCATCTTAGTTGTTCCAAAGTGGCCAACTCAAGCATGGTTTTCAAACTGCAATGTCCTTGTCCAGGACGCCAATTCTGTTGCCAAAGTCCAGAACTTTGATTGTGCAGCCAGTACACGGTGGCAGTTCATCCTCTCATCAATCGCTTGAATTGCTTGCTTTGAGGTTATCATAGATCCCGTGTGATGAAGACTCGGGTGCATACCTCTACATCTACGACATTAATCATGTCCTTCCGGCGGCAATCAACCAAGACTTCAGTACTATGGATATATTAACAGATTTGGATTGAGTTTTGCTCTGGAAGGAAGATTAATCCAATGCAGGCAGATGCAGCATATAAATAACTTTTTGACATTACTTTATGAAAGGGGACTTAGTTACAGTTCATTAAATGTAGCACGTAGTGCTTGTAAGCGTCTTTTTAACTCCTCGAGCATACTATTACTTTGGCTCTCACCCACTTAAGTAGATTCTTAAAGGGGGTATTCATGAAACGACCTCCTGAACCTCGGGATACGACTTTATTTGGGATGTTAAGTTGGTTGCTAAATTTTCTACGTAAATGGTCCACCAAGATCAATTTGTGACCCTACAACAACTGACACTGAAAACTCAGTCATGCTTATTGCGCTTGTCAGTGCACAACGGCAGACCATTCACAAGTTACGTCTTGATAATTTGAATTATAAGGGCAGCACCGCAATTTTTCAGATAACTGATCTTATCAAACAAAGTCGTCCAGGAATGTCTGGGTTTACACTTTACTGGAAGCGTAATATCCCTCCCGGACAGGCCGAATTTGGTGTTGTAACTATTTGAAATACACATCCTGAGACGCAGAATTTCGTACCTATAATGGAGTCCAAAGGAGGAGAGTTTATTTATTAGATACAAGAAGCCGTACAAGTCTGTTTCCGAAAATACTATATCCATATGGATTAAACATTGTTATGCAATATCGGGATGGACATCACGTACTTTCCAGCCCCACTTCAACCAGAGTGCCCTCAACTCTTCGGCAGCAACAAACTTTGTGTCCGCGGTAGCCGAGATTCCTTTAAAACGGCTGGTTGGTCGAATGAGACAACTTTTAGGAAGTATTATAATAAACCCCTCATGCCTAGCCGCTCCATGTCGCAAAGCTTACTGAGAAAGTAGTACTCAATTCAATAGCTTTGACAAAAAGTATTGGAGGAAATACATTGACTTAATTATTTTTTATAATAGAGATGTCTGTCTCTTTAATTGAAACGGATGAGACACAGTGTTATTATTTGAAACAATTTTTTGTTTTGCCTTTTTTCCTTGCTAAGGAGTTGGTATAAGATTATATCAAGGAAGTGGTAACAAAATGATAGAACTGTAATCCAGGTGGACAACAGTGCACTAATTGTACGTTGCCAGAAAACATACCTGTCCTCAAGTTTGACAGTAGATGTATTTTGCATTAGGACAACGGAATTTTTGGAAGAAATTTCTTGAAATAAGGTTTTGAGGTAATTTAAAAAATCTATAGTGTGAGGAAAAAAAAAATCCTCCTCCACTTTATTGTATTGTATAATTAATTTAAAGATAAGCTAAGCTTGTGTTTTGTATTAGATTTGGATCATTTTGGATATATTTTATGCCTCGTTCCTGAAATATGGGCATAGAGGTCCGATAAGTGCTTCAAATCTCACGTAATCTCTCACGATATTTCGAAATAAAAATGAAAAGATTGAAACGAGAACTTACCTGTTTGAAGTTTTAATCTTGATTTAAATTAGAAAGAGTGAGAGAGAGAGATTACGTGCCCTCCGCTCCACCCTTTCTCTCCTTAAAACTTTATGTAAGTTTCCTTCAAATATTAATGTTTTTTATCATCCTCATATTGGTTTTTAAAAAATGAACACGCATGCGCAAACGGTATCTCACGTAAGCTCCTCCTCTCACTCTTTCTCCATAAAATCAAGATTAACTTCAAACAGGTAGTCTCGTTTAATCTTGTCATTATTAGTTTCAGTGGTTACATTTAGTCAATGGAGAAATTTCATCATAGTTGATCATATCATTATCAGAGATGAAGGAAAATCCCTGAAGGAGTGTATTAAGGGGTATTCCATGGTTTCAAGGGACAATTTTGAAGATAACATTAATGCATATTTACGTACTTGTTCATATATTTGCAATAGACTAGTTGTCAAATATGATGTGTTACAATGCAACACAAAATACAGCACAGTTATCACAGCACAATATTCATTTTAAAGAGACATTTGACACCTTTAAGGAAGGAATGCAAAAACTTTTTAGTATTTGAGTACCACATGACAGTAATCAATTTGAAAATTAATTCTTATTTAATCATTTATAAATTAAATCAAATCCTCCAAAGCGAAACCAAGGAATATGAGTGAAAATCCGGGGATAAGCACCGAAGGGCCGATAAGGGCAACAGGGAGCCCTTCTGTTTCTGGCTCTGGGGCAAGAGAGTCCACCCAAAGTTGTTAGGGGGAGCATCTCGATTTTGCGGCGGCGTGCCGGACGGTGACCTCCGATCAGTGGGTCCTAGTGGGTGGTCTCTTTCGAGGTATCGGCTCGAGTTTACCACCCGCCCACCTCCTTTCCAAGATCCCTCTGCCATTGGATGCTTATGCGAAGGAAACTCTCTCCTGAGGAGATCTCGCACGCTGAGTGCATGGGGGCTTGATGCCCCTACCATTTCCGATACAAGGCGGCTTCTATTCCACCTTCTTCCTCACCACCAAGGGGGAAATGGAGGCCCCACCTTAAGGTGCAACGAGGCATTTTGGGGCATCCATATAATCGTGCTATGTAGTGATTTCATATAGATAAGACCTCCAATAGATTTCTTACCCTGTTTTTGCTACAGAAATGCCTTGAAAGTGAAAACAAAAGGCGATTTTGATTTGCTTAATTTCAATCTAAAACATCGATTTGCTCTGTATAATTATCAATTTTTAAAATGTGGTACCAAAGAAATGATTCTCACCTTAATCATTTCATATGGGTATATTTTGATAACTCAGTTTCTACAATTAAGTGGGGGGCAAAATCAGAATTTCCACATTTTGAGGGACACCTGAATGTGAAATCGCTCTCGCCTGCTGCCACCGTTAACCTAAAATACATACGGGCCCCCGACGTTTTTGTATGGAGACACTTCATACTAGCTTGGGGAATGTTTGCGTTGGTCTGAGCACTAAGCTTTCTTAGACTGAGTGAATGATGACAATGTCTGTCTTGATGCCTTGCAGGTTTCTCGCTTCTCACTTATTTGGAAACTAGCCTAGATTGAGGAGGAAAGCGGTAACATGCCCTGTGTAGTGAGCGGTCAGACTGCAAATTTGGTCGGGAACCCCTCCCCTCCGGTAGCAGGACAAAATCCACCACTTTTTTTTCTAATGATAGGGGGATACTTTCCTACTTTATACGAAACTTCTTGTTGTGGTAAAAAAAATTTGGTGGCAGGGGTGTTTTTTTGCCACCAAAACTCTAGTTTTTTTGGGCTCAAACTTGAAACATCACGATTTTTATATTTTTAAGCCAAAAACACTAGAATCTGATGTCGTGGTAATTTTTGTTATCATAGATCTTTTATTTTATAGATTGCATGAATTATAGTCAAGATGCTACTTTTTGGGTAAAAAGTGTATTAATTGGGGGTTTTTTGGGAAAAATAAAAAAGGTCCTTTTTTGGCTAAAAATTAAGGAAATATTAGGAAAAATTTCTCTAAGAAAATAAACAAAAGCACCATATTTTTTACGTAGTAGCATCATTGTTTTATGAGATCTATATTTCCTATATTGTCGGGATAGCCTGTAAAACTTTTGCAGGTGTGTTTATGTCCACAAGTCAAGAAATCCGGTTTGGTTAACAATGAAAAGGGGAGAAATACACACGGTCTAAAAAGCACTAAAAATGGATGTGGTAATGACCTTCTCTCTGTATATTTGATTTCATGTTTTAAACAAAGCAAGTCAGAAAGATCAAAGCAGAGGTATTGTGATTTAAAAAATGTAATTTTAGTTTAAAAATGGCCAAATTAAAAATTTCATTTTTACGCTATTTTTTTACAGTCTTATCTTATAAGAGTTCTCAGTATTTAAATCCCCATTTTAATATTAATAGTATTTTAGTGAGTAAAGACAGATTAACTTACAAGTTTTATTCATTTTAGGTCGTCCATGCAATCGGAAAGACCTTATGTCGCCATAATTCGGGTGTCTGCCTGGCCGTCCGTGTTTGGTCATAAATTAGTAAACACCTTTTGGATACTTGGTTTGCTTGTACATTGAGACGAGAAGATGAGAATATCTTCTCTGATTGAGACAAGCGGGTCTTACGTAGGGTTACACATAGGATGTCAAAGGTCATTCACAGCACTTTGAGAACTGGCAGTGGAAGGGCAAAACTAGATGGGGAACAAGCTAACAGAGAGCAATTTATTTGCTCCGAAACATGGGAAAAATCGTCAAAAATCAGATTTTAGCCTTCGTAACAAGTTTAGTTACATATACCCATCAGTGATAGGACCAAAAGCAACCTAATAAGGAACACAAGACACTACAACACGTAAATGGATGGAATTCATATATTTGGACACTGTTTTTCTTCCTTTTTCTATCACGTTTTTTCGCTTAAGAACTTTTCTACAGAACTTATTCTTCACTTGCATAAGCTATTCCTGCAAATTTTAAAATATGTTTATACTCTGTCGGGGGATTACTTTAATCGTTTTAGCCAAAAATGCCTGATTTTATAAAAGGCATTATCTATTTCTCTACGACCTCCGAATATCATGGTTTGATTGTGCCATTGAATACAATATACGTTTTTCTCAAATAGGTTTCTAAACCCCGAATAATAGTTAAACTTTAGCTACACATTAAAACATGCATGTTTTTATGCTCTAAATATAGCTGAAAATCACTTGAAATACCATTGGCAATCGTTTAATTGATTTAACATGGTTCAAATTGGGCCAATTTAGTCAAAACATGCCATTTATGGGCAAAATATGATTTTGAGATCGGGTAGTACATGATCCTAGTCTAAGTGAGATTTTATAGACTATGTGATATATGTCATACCTCAACACTTAAAAACAGCACTAATTCCACTGGGGAAAAGCGGTAAATTCGCAATCAGTCTATGAAACTCTAAAGATACATGTATTTCAACCGGATTTTTAAATACTGCCGAATTTTGAGATGTTCTTGTGAAATTTCATTCAATTCATCCAAATTCCTCCAAGAATTTTTTTTTTTCATTTCTCAAGACCATCAGCCCTATAGTGGATTTTAAGGAATCCTGGCAATTTTTTGACAAATTCTTATGCGATTGATGTAATTGTTGCGATTTTATGGAAACTCTGTGCAATTTAACAGAATTGTGTGCGATTTTTAACGAACCTTTGTGTTTAACCGAATCTGTGCGATTTTAACATAATTCGGTCAATTTAGGAAATCATTGGTGAGTTTACAAACTTAGATTAATTTTTGTGATTTAGCAGAATCTTGTGTGATTTTAATGGAATACTGTGTGATTTTTACGTTATCTTAAGAAATCTTTGTGCGATTTTACAAAATTTTGTAGCTTTTGCACAAATGGCAAAGTACTTGAAACTTTGGTCAATTTTGGCATTTTCCCACTTACCCCCCCAGACTAGACATCCACTTGATAAAAAGAAGGTTACAACTCACATACATTTAACTATAATGGCAATACCACGCAACTGTAACAGGGGGGGGGGGGAATTAAATTGTCAAACGTGATTAAAATCTTTGGAAGTAGAAAGTTGTTATAGCTACCTGTCATTTTATGATGTTGTTTTCTTGGCAGTACTGTAATTTTGTGCATACGATTTCAAATAATTTTGTGTGGATTTTACGTTATCTTAAAAAAATCTTGGGCGATTTAATACCAAAGTTTTGTTATCTTGTTTTATTTGCAACATAGATGGGCAAAAGTGGACGTTTGTTAGCAGGCAAAGATTTGTGAACGCCGTTTTTGGGTCACTGTTGAAAAAGTTGTCGGGGTAAGGTGTTAAAACGGAAAAATTATCGGCAGCCAGGTGCATGATTAAACCAGTGCAGGGGGAATAATTTGGTAGGTGGTAAATTTAGTCAGAAGATTTCTGTCAATGTCTTCTACGTGTGTCTAGCGGTTGTGCGCAGCTGATTTCAAGAAGGTATACTAGGGGACAAAAGAAATTTGTCTCAGTGATTAAATGGAAAAAATGTGTATTTTAACAGAAGGTTTCCGTAATTTGAAATTTACGGAACCAAAAAAAAAAATTCCGAAATATTTCTGCCAGAAATTTTGAAATATTTCCGTAAATTAACATTTTTATGTTTTTTGTTTTTTATTTTTATTGTTTTTGTAAAACAATTTTTCCGTAAATTACGGAAAATCTGTTTTTTCTTAATTTACGGAAAATTTTTAACAGTGTTGGGGCAAGAAAAACAACTATTATTTTCGGGGCAAAAAACCCTAATATTCTCGCTCCGTTCTCAAAATCTGGGGTTTTCGCCTTTTTGAGCTCTTTTAGGGTTTTGCCTTTTTCATATTGTCGTATTTGTTTGTCCCCCCATATTGTCTTTTCAAAGATGCAGTTTGTTTGGATAATTACTCATCTTCATGTTCGGGGCATCTTGCAAATCACATTTACTAAGTTAGAAGATGTCCATTCAGCAATGATCTGAGAACAGGGTCCATTTTCAATAAAAAGTTCCTCCAGAGCAAAGGTTTCTCTCTAAATCTTGATTAAACAATTAATCTAATGGATTGCTATTTAAGACAAATTCAAGATTAGATTAAAATTTGTAATAAAAATATACTGCAAATATAAATCTAATAGATTTTAATCTAAGAAAATTATAGAGTATGTAACATCTTGCTCTTTAATGAGGTCGACGATGAATTTCATTTAATGCTGAATGCACCTTTATGGAGATCTTCTTCTAAATTAAACAATGATATTGGAATTATTTTAGATGTATGGCATTGGTGTTATGTCCGATAATGGTCATTTTCTTTTTCCTGAAATCCATTGAAAACCTGCCATATGATTAATAATCATCACCCCTGATATAATGCTACAGTAAAGGGGCAGGTCCTGTTCTCTCGGTTACAAAATTTTACAGCATTTTTTTCATCATTCATCAAAATGATTGTTATAAGAGCACACCAATGCTCAAGTCCACCAAAATTGCAAAAATTAATTGGGCAAAAAATGACTATTTTGGGACCATTACTATGCGTGGAAGCGATTGTAAATGAATCAATCTGGCAAAAAGCATGACTATTTGTTTTTCAGGACGATCTAATTTGGGACATGGTCCTTATGCCCCCCCCCCTTCCTTTCCCTTCTCATGTGCGACCGTCTGTCCTCTTTCCCTTCTTCATTCTTTTCATGTGTCCTCATAAATTTCCCTCAATTTTCTTTTTTATTGTTTTCCCTCTTACATTATGTGAATGCCTTCTTACATTTTCCTCTTACCCCTACCTGAATAAAACTGGGTCCCACTATTGTTAAATTTTTGAGATACAACTGAAAATTAAAGCTAATTAAGTGAATGCAAGTTGTTAAAATTAAATACATTTCCAAGTGTGTGTTGACATATTAACTATGCATATATTGCGGGCTGCATCTATATGTAGCACTTTACAAAATAAATTATGGAAAAAACGAATCGATATGCAGGACAGGGCCATACAAGGATGCGAAGTTATGCATAGCCAACCAAATCACAGACACAGCCATACCTGAAAATGCATCAAAATTGTTCAGGAATTGACTCAAAATGGTGATTGACCTGTTACAATACTGACACAGGAAAGTCTTGAAAACTTTCTTATGGAAAAAAATGTACCGGTGGTCTCACTTCCAACAGTCAAAGACCTAAAGCTTTGATATTTTTTTTTAGTCGAAATAGTTATGCGCGACACAGAAATTATTTTTTAATTGCACTCTTGGCCAACTTTTTCTTTGACCAGTTCAAAAAACAAAACGTTAAACTCTGTTAAAACCTTAAAAAACACACAAATGCGGTAAGGCCAAAACATAACACGTTAGTTTCCATTGCGCATTTTGATTTTTCGAGCCATTTAAACACATGTCCATTTATTTTGACTTACTAAAAAATTTGCATTTTTGGGGAACAATGCCTGGTACTAATTTTTAAACTTTCAAAATTGCAGGATGTAATACTTGAAAGCCTGAATGAAATTTTGTAGCTGTGTTCAAAAAAAGTAATCTTTGTATATCAAATATAACGTTTTGGCAAAAATGCCATTTTTTTTTTCATTATTTTGCTTATTTTAGGCCAAGAAATTGGGACTCTTAACTAAATTTCCATTTTCACCATTTTGTTGAGCAAAGAACTTATTTTTGTGAATCAATTACAACCTAAGTCTACCAAAAAAAAGTAAACAATTAAGTGTTTACTTTCCAGTTATTGGGCCGAAAATATATTTTTTTTTTGAATTTATTATCCATTTTCTCAATTTTCACCAATGGCGTTTTTTATGCAAAACACATTCTCTCCAATTGTTTTTATTAAATATAGCTGCCAAAGTCTGTATAGACACTGCACACAATTATACAGAATTAATCTATAAAAATTCATGAATGTTACTACATACATTGTGTGTTTTGTCCATTTTTTTTTTAAGGAAAAATTACTATTTTGTTATTTTAGCCAAAAATTACCTTTCTACCCAAAAATAACTCCTTCACGGCATTTGTGCAGCAAAAATATCATCTGCCCTTTTTACATGTTTCAAATGTAATCTAAAACAAAAAGTTACTTATGTATCATGAAATTTTGTGCTTTTGGATGTAAATTAAAAAATCATGTTTTTTTTCTTATTTTAGCCCCAATAGGTTTTTTTTTGCAAAAAACACCCCTGCCACAAATTTTTGACCACAACCAGCAGTTTCATAAATCCTATATAATTGGCCTTTGAATAAAAGTGGTGTGTTTTGTTGTACCGAGGGGAGGGATTCTCGAAAAATAAAGCACGTTTTGAAGGCTTTGACCGCTCCCTAGTGGCCCGGTTAATCCTGGGCAGTCCGTCGATGTCGGTCCGAACACCGCTATCTTCGTCTCCTGGTCAGCTTATTGGGTCGCTCGTATTGTAAACTAGATGAGACGCTTCCAGCCAGGATGGCACCATCATCTGCCTCTTCAGATCCCGGTCTCCCGAGATCTATTCTCAGACCGTCAATGTAGTATGCATCCACTCGATTTGAGCCAAGGAGGTCAATTCAGTCCACCGGTGCCCTCAATCACTCTGACGACGGATGCGTCGAAGTCGGGGTAAAGCTCACTTTCTCTCTTTCCGGGTCTCAGGCCGCTGGTCTGCGGTACAGTCACGCCACCACGTAAACGTCTTCGATATTTAGGCTATCTTTCTAGCCTTAGGTCGGTGGCCCCTGTTCGTGACGTACATCAACAAGGAGGAAGGGGTCATGAGCCCCAGCCCTCAGCTCCTCAGGTGGTGTCAGGGCCGGAAAATCAGGCTGAAGGTCTCCCATGTCCCAGGGATAATAGGTGGGAGCATTGCTCGATGGAGTGGCAGCTCCTTCCATCAATGTGCCGCATAATCTTTTAGAGGGTCGATCGTCGATACGTGGACCGTTCCAACAGCTGGGGATCATCAACGCCCTGCTTACTACTCTCGGATCCCAGATCACCAGGTAATATGGGCGAGATGCACTGGCGGCGGATTGGACGGGCCGATTGCCTACGTCTTCCCCCAGTGGCTATGATCCCGCGAGTCCTCAAGAAGGTGGCTCAGTCCACTAGCTGTCTGGTCCTATTGGTGGCTCCTTCTTTGCCACCCCACCTGTGGGTCCCAGGCTGTTAGATCTGCTAGTATTTTTTTTAATCGTTATTTATTCAGTAATTCCTTCCACTAACATGTATTGGTCCCCAGGAAGACCTGATAACAATAATTACAGTAATACCAGTATACAGAAAGAAATTATGGTACATAATCTTACATAACACATATACATGTATATGTGCTATGTAAGATTATGTAAATATATACATACAAATAACACTGTAGCACTTTGAAGATGTAGCAGGTACGCACACACACACACACACGCACACGCATACACACACATACATACAACATATACACATACAAATGTACACATGCACACATAACACAATGCATGCATGTACACCTACACACCCCCACATATGCATTACCAATCACACACCCATTTCATATTACATACACATAAAATATGTAAACAGGATATCATGTGGTTATGGCACTTTTAAAAGTAAACAAACTCATGGAATCTAATTTACTTCGTGTGCCTTTTGGTAGATTATTCCAGAGTACAGCTGCTCTGTACTGGAATGTTTCTTTTACCAGCTTTGTTATTCCATGATGGAATGATCAACATGTTCTGAGCCTGACTACGAGTGCCTTAGAATGTGTTGCACTGGTAAAAGTAAAACAAGAGGAGATATAATCAGGAGCAAAATGCTTAAGGCATTTAAAAGTTAAATTAAGATCTGATAATTCCATCTTCTCCTCAGATTAGTCCAACCAAGGTCTTTCATCATTTTGTCCACCGAGGTTCGAATGTCTGCAGACAAAAGGACACGGGCAAGTCTGTTTTGCAAAATTTGGAGATCATTATGGTGCCCAGTATTGAAATTGGACCAAACAGAACTGCAGTAGTCAAATGAGGAAAGACCAAGGCTTTGGCAAGCATATTGAATAATAACATCATCATAGTAGGTGGTGGAAGAACCGATCCGGTTTTCAATGCGCGGGACCTGTTAACCCTCGTCTTTACCAAGCCTTTTTTTGTAACACGGTCTCGAGAATTCGTTATAAAGCACCCGATGCTTATGATTTTGATACCAGTAGATAGGTACGGTCCTCCTCTTCCATTGATACCAAAATAATACCTCAACCTAGTAACGGCGTCCCAAAATGTCATAATTCCGCGAGCCAGCAAAATTGGCATTTTCCATAGAAAATAGGCGAATCGTAGGAATATCGGATTTTCATGCGGTTTTCAGCTCTAAATGATGGCAATGACTGGTTTTATATAAACATAGAGTTTTCGAGCCATACTGGTGCATTATATTTTTCAAAAATGTACCATAAAATATCTGTAGGTGGCAACCAACCCTACCATGCCTACCATTCGACTTTGACGGCATACCATAACCCCGGTGAAGGTGCTACCTTCACATTTTCTTTTCGCTAAAATGACCAGAAAGGATGAGAGAACGATTACCCATTAGCTTACGGCATTTTAGCGCACCGGAGCAAAGTTCACTAGGGGGGTAACCCCCACCCCTTGGTAAGACGAGGGTTATGGGGTCTGCCAACCGATCCAATCTTCCCAGAGTACACCATCCACGCTTTGCCACCTGTCTGGTGCATTTCTGCAGACTATTCTCTGGTGCATTTCCTCCGTTACCGTGTATGTTGTGCCGATCAGACATCAGCCCAGTGTCTGCAACTCTAAGTCAAATTGCGAATTTTCTTACAGAAATCTTTCATAAGGGTGTATCAGTGTCCATCTACAAGCTCCATAGGGTTTTTGGATGGTATGACGGTTTCCGCTAGCCGCTTCCTGACCAGCATGGTGAAGGGTATGTTTCTGGTTCGTCCTCTGTTGTGTAACCTTGTTCCGGAATGGGACTTGGCCTCGGTGCTGCAATTCCTTGCATCAAAAGACAAAGAAAATCTAGGAAGACCACCTTCTAGGAGACCCATGTTCACTGATAAGGCACCTAGCTCCGTTTTGAGCGGGGAGGGGGGTCTCTTCTTCCACAGTCAGGGTTCATGGCCAAAAACCAGATTCTTTATGTTTCTGCCACGACTCACCAAGGTTGCATGTCATTCAGAGGTGCCATATATGGTGCTCGTTTAGGGGCCCTGAGCGGTATCTGGACCGTACAAAGAGCATTCGTACACCAAAACAACTCGTTATCTACACATTGACACCCCGTGGTCCTGCACCTAGGCACAATCAGCCGCTGGATTACCTCAGTCATCCCAGATGCGCATAAGAAACAACATATTTGCCTGGCAGGCTTCTTAGTCAGGGCGCATGATGTTCAAGATCAATCCTCATCCTGGGCGTTCTATAAATGGTCCTCTATCCCACCGTTTTGGACAACGTCGGATAGAGTCCGGCTTCCATCTTGCAACAGACTAAAACGGATGGGAAAGGCTGCTGTCCAAAGTCTACAAGCTCTACTAGCAGGTCGATTAGACAATGTTGAGGTGTTTTGCGTTTATGAGAAGCTATATCTGCGACCCTCTGCCACCGGATTGCCCAGTGGTATTGTGGCCCGGAAAAAAGTCTTGGAAGGTACCTATCGCTAGCGCAGTATCCTTTCAGAAGTGAGAGGGCGATACTTCCGACCCTACGGCACTCATCCACGATTTGTTTTCTCCACCCGCAAGACGGTTACTGGAAGGTGTACTTATGGATTGGGAGAAACGTTTATTGCTGGGAATTATCACTACATATTGTGCCCTAGTCCAACGTATGATCTTGTTTTGAAGTTATGTTTGATGGCCAAAGTATACACTCTTAATTGAAATTTGTCTAATTTCCGTGTCATTTATTTTGACACTTTTTTGTGTCAGAGTGACCAATTTATTAGTCGTTATGAGGTGGAAAAGTGTGAAACTTTCTTTTTCCGAATCGGAAATAAATCAGAAATCTTTAACAAACTTTCCGAATCAATCAAACCGCAACCGATGTGATTGGTTGTCCACTGTTAATCGCAAATCTTACGATCGTGATTGGCCACCAGACTGTATAATTGATCCGTGTCGTTTTGACCAATAATTTGTGGTTTTCCGGCTAACTAATTTTCCGTGTCAAATTTGACAATTTTTGTGTCAAATTTAACCAATCTAGAATAAGAGAGTATATACTCAAAATCAAGGAATGTCTGTTTAATGTCTTCTGGGTTGTATAGGGACATTATGAGAACTTTATTTTGTTATGATATAGAAGAATTGAATGAATATCTGCAATCAATTCAGTTTACCATTTTAACAACCACTTTTACCTTTGCATAAAGAAAATTCAAGGTTTGAAAGTAGGGAATGCATCTTTAATGCTATATTTGTAACTTTTTGCCCCTTTAATGCCTATTTGGGATTCTTTACACATCATAGCTAGAGACAATAAGCAATTCATAGTTGATCGATAACTCAATAATTGATGCTCTATAATTGTTTTCCTAGTTGAAAGGCTTCAAAGTCTTTTAACTGTAAAGATTTAAATGTGATATTTAAAAATCAAGGAGTGCCCCTTTAATGAAAAATTCAAGGAGTACCCCCTTAATGTCTTTTGGGATTGTATTGGACCACTGTGACAACTTTATCATGAACAAAATCAATGTCTACCATTTATTATTTTGTTAAGATTTGCACAAAGAAAATTTGAGATTTTAAAGTAAGCGAATGCCCCTTTAATGATAGTTTTGTAATTTTATTCCCTGTCTGGATTTTTTAAGCATCATCATAGCAATAGAAAAGCAATTTACAGTTGACAAATATCACAAACTGATGCTGTTTTAACTTTGAACTGCAAACAATCCAATATTATATTTCAAAATCAAGGAGTGCCCCTTTAATGGGAAATTTAGTAACTTTCCACCACATTTACGAAAGTACACATAAGCGATTTGGAATCAGCACCCAAAAATTGACCAAGAACCTTTCTTAAACCTTCTGTGGCTTACTGTGCAGACCCCCTCGAAATTTGCCACCCTTGGCTCTCTAACTACAATTATATTGTTTTATGACCATGCATGTGTGGTATAAACTTCTTGCATAAATTCCTCCTGTAAAGTGGTTTCCATAAAGGGGGTTGTCCACTTAAGTGTTAAAGATTACAGCAGTAAGTAGTTTCCAGTGATGTCATCATTGATCTTTCGCTATTGGATAAAGAATGCATCATAATATGATGTCATTAATGTGAAATGAAATTTAATTGGATAATATACGTTGAGGTAATGGCTATTTTAGATATGGGTACACTAGCTGTGTGATTATAAATTGTGCTCACTGGAAAGACTCTAGACCAATAGTTAAGATTTGATTTGATCTGCAGTGTTTTTAGATCTGTGCAGTACCAATATATATTTTGATAACACAATACCTTAAAAGCTGTTTTGGAATTAAAAAGGATTGTGGAATATTGGACTGATTCGGCTTGATTCTTTAGAATGGGCACGAACACGTAGGCGTATTTTCGCTGATTACCAATAATAGAAACGAGCGAAATGAATGAGGCTGTTTCGCACCTACCGAGGTCAAAGTTCCATATTAATAACAATATTAGAACCGTGCACTACTACTGTGTTAAAAAACGTCACACTCGTCGTAGCAACTACGAACATACTATAGTCCACGTTATTTTGGAAGCCATTTTGAAAATCTGCAAGAAACAACATTTTATGACCGATGGTCCCTTGGTCCGTCCGTTCTCTAACCTTTTATTAATCTATCTCTATGCTCAAAGCTCACGTTTGTGTTGCGTGGTCATTGCAAGATGCTTACTGATCCAAATTTCTAGTTCAAACAAAAAGGCAAGCAGATAACAAACAACAACAACAAAAACAAATAAACAAACAAAAAAGAACAGGAATAAATCTTAAAGGGGCATTTCGTGATCCTCAACCTCAACAACAACAACAGAGATTACAGCACAGTGGCCTATGGGGCCATGGAAATAAGCATTGCTCATAACACAAACCTCAAGATCGGAATCCACTCATATTCTGTGAATAAGCTTTTCTCAAGGATATCTAGTGATCAATGAATGGAATCACGAAATGCGCCTTTAAGGATAGCAGCACGCAGTACCTTTCCGGATTAATTGCTGACTGTATCACGATTGCTTAAAGTTTTACAATTAATTTTCTCGGTTGTGTTATTATAATCCAACAATAATATCTTAATAAATATCTGTAGTACTGATTCACATCAATAGTTGAAAATAATATATAATATCGTCGGTTCCATCACATACTGATCTATCTTACAAAATACGTGTTTCGAGAAAATCGCAATTGAAAATCTTCCCTTCGTAATACGCTCGAAACATACCGTTTGCGTCATTTACTACCAGGCAAAAGGAAATCTCATAAACAAACAATTCAGGCGTGTTTAATTCAGTGAAAAATAAATGCTGGTTATCTAGCCAACACTGTTTAAATGACTGTAAACTTATAGATCAGTATGTGAGGTAGGTTTTTTTTTTTTTCCAAACGATGTCTGAGATAGACCACAGATAACCAGTATGTGACGTATTCATCACCGTATTATAAAAAAAGGCGCAATTGTCGTATCAGTGCATCACATAGTGATCTATGTCATATAGCGCTGTATGTGACGCAGATTTGATATAGATCGTATGTGATGAAGATATATGTATCATATTGATTTCGATTTCTTAGATAGAACACAGATAGCTCGTTATGTAATGTATTCATCGCCGTATTAAAGTACGCATGTACGTTATTTTTAGTACATCTATGTCAGATAGCGCTGTATGTGAAAAAATAAATTGAATTAAATGCACATAGACCAAATTTGCTAATTAATATCTCATTAATTAGGTAGAGTCCAAGTCTGAAACCCTGTAATTATGAAGAGTTCAATATCATATTAACAACTACCGAATTTTCTAAAAAAAATGTCAAAAATATGAGATAGAACTATGTGATGTAGCCGACGATATATACACGTGTCATTTTATAAAATAAAAAGTTAAATTATGTCAGCTGTTTGAAACTTAATTACTGTCATTGTGTAACTACTATTAATATTACATTTACACGACTTTTCCACGTTTAAAACTAGAATTTGGCGCTCTCGCGCTCACTATATTCAACGAACTTAAGTTGCGGGCCGCCTTGTTAACTTCACAGTACTGATTTCTATACACAAACCAAATGGAACAACATATTGAACAAATATGCAAACGAGCTCATTAATATGAATATTTACCAATTAGCTTTAATTGTTTTCATAGGTAATAATTTGTGTCCACCACTGCCCACATACCAAGTATCATTCATCAACATCGGGCGTTCTGGGTCAAGGTTTACCTTTTTGTAAGATTCTTGAAGGACCACACATAGTCGTATATATATGCCAACGTGTACACCGAACGTAAGCGTGCCTTCTATTACGCTGGCGGCCCACATAAATACGTACTTAAGAATTAAATATATTAGGATAAGGCTATACAGAGAGTAAAATACATTCGGATTTTTTTTTTTTCTAAAAAGGTTAAATGTTATTTTGCTTAAATGTTTAGTTTAATTGGTAAACAGGCTATCAGATTATTTTATTTGGTGTCTTTCGGACTTGGGTTCACAAACTAGGCCTATGTCAATTGGCGGAGAGACCTAAACATTTTTGTTTGGCCACTTTAACCATACAACGCGGAGAGACAGACACCGACATATAGCAAATCAATACACACATACAATTTCAGTGGGTACATATCTCAGTTTAAATAAACGGCTTTAGTGTAACATAATTATAAGAAGCTTCAAGAAACAAAATAACCATTATTATATCAATAAGAGTCAGTTATTGAAAATCAGGACCCTACCAATGACTCAGTTCATGAAGATTTACATCTCTAAAGTAATTATATTATACAGATACAGTGCACTCAGTGTCCATAAATTGCGAGAACCATAAGCTGAGTTTTACATGGTTTGTTCCTGAGTCCGTCGCCACGTACCAATCCAAATCCAGATCCATGTTTCTGTAAATAAATTGGAGTAAAAGCTACAAAGGATTGTTGTCTTCTCTGCACAATAGACATAACTTCTTCCTTCCAAAGTCTAAATATTTTTTCCTGAAGAGGCCGATTTATCCCTCTTTAGACAACCAAAGCAAACATGTTGAGCACAAATAAATTCTTTACATATTTTAATTGTGTTTTTCTAATGTAGGTTTGCCTCATACTGTACTTATCTTGAACATTTGTGTTTGTCCTTGATTTTTAAACTGTGAGAAAAACATTTTGATATGCTGATTTTCGCTCGGTTAATTCTATTCCATGGGTTAAAAGTAAAGATTATCTATTTGTTTAAAATTTGCATGGCCTTTATAAAGCGTTTGGCACAAACACATTGATCCCCCATTTCCATACTCTCACTTGAAACAATTTCGCCAAGATTGGTATTGTGCTTTTTGTCTAGGAAAATGGGGTGTCAAATGATTCTCCTGATCAAAAGAGAAAAACAAATAAACGTCTTTCCAGTTGTTAATTTATGATTTTCTTTAACAAACAATCATTTTCTTAATATTTAGACTTTCTAAACATTCACCTTTAGTATCGGGTTTTAAATAATTTTGCGCTACATTTGAAACAAAAACTCCCTCTTTACATTAACGTTTTTTGTTGAAAGACAGTCCTTTTTAAGCCTATTTCATAAAAAAAAAATACAAATATAGTTCTATCTTTCGTGGCAGTTTTTCGTTCAAATTCCCCAAATTATGACAAAATAAGGTAGCAAATGTTGAACAAAAACCGCCAAAAATTTATTTTAAAGTGCTTGATCAAGTTCTGTTAAAACTTATTTTACTACACAGTTTGCAAATAATGCTCCTCGTATAGCTTCGAATGCTGAGGCGGTGTGTCTAATCCATGCCCATATCACGGTTTTTGCAAACCATTGTTTCTTGATGTCTTAAAAATTAGAGAATAAGTATGATTTTGGGGGACCGGTACTCTCTTTAACGATGAATTGAAACCAATGCGATACTATATTTTTAAGTGGAAAGAATCGGCCTCCGGCCTCGTTCTTCCACGCAAAAATAATGTGTGCGCCGGTTTTTCAATTCGTCGTAAAGAGAGTAACCGTTTCTTAAAATCATACCTTTATTCTCATTCTTAACAGTCTTATCATTTACGGTTTTTATAACGGCTTAAATACAACAAGAGGAACGGCCACCACCCCGTGACAAAACAATCGAACCACCGTTGAACGCAACGATTATACGCAACGCGCCGCAACCTTGGGCAGACGCGCGCGAACGTAGCAGAACGTGGTATGACGCGAGAGCTTTAACCTAAAAATGACATCAATACGCAGCGCGTACTACCTGGGTCAAGTGTTTAATTGAACCCGTCATCAGCCATTGAAACTGCTTACATTTTCCACAGCTGTTAAGGGGGGGGGGGGGGGGTATGTGGGTCTGAAGCAGTGAACTTTTAAATGATTTTTCTTAATTTTCCTAAATAGTGGTATATACATGTTATATATCATATTGAGCCCATGTGCCCAACGTTTTAAAATCCATGAAAATTTTTGCTCTGGTTGCCATGGTAACCCCTTAAGGCCTCTGATTGGCGACACACTAGAACGACTGTAACTAAATTAAGAAATATGCTACTGGGACGAAACTTGGGTGGTATGTGCAGGGGTAAATACGAGTGAACCATGAAGCCGGATTTTTAATACCGTTGCCATTGCAACCGGCAATCGACCATTCGCATAATTCATGGCGTATTTTGAAATTTGGAACACAATTTTGAAAATCGGCCTTCATGGTTCACTCGGCCTATATGGGCTTAATATGTGTGCCAAATTTCATGTTCATAATGCATGTAGCGTTTTCCCTAGTTCTTCGTTTCCTCGTTTTTGGATGTTTTGCGTATTTGAACGAAACTAGTTTAATAGGCCTCGAAACATTTAGACAAAATTGAGGGCGCTTTGATGTGAAATATGGAATTTTTTTTTAAATTTCATTTTTATACTGAATTATCATAATTATTTATGAAAGAATCACGAATGGGTGCATCCATTGTCCTGTAATTAATTTTTTAAAATAATTTTCTTAAATATCGCAGGGTGAGAAAACAATAAAATACATAAAAATCACTTACCCAGTGACATTTAATAACCTTTAAATTATGGAAAGGATAATATAAGTATTTATATACTTCAACTTAACCCCAAATGAATTTTATAAGTTCATAAATGATATCGTTTAAATATCTTAAATATACCCCTTGAACTTTTCACATGAATAAATATAGGAGATAATGCATTTTTTTGTCAAATTTCGCGTACACTACTTGACTTTGTCAGCCATATCTACGGGAACCGAATGTTCCGCTTGCGATGAATAAAAAAGCATTTTGGGTAGTTAACAGTCTACACAATTTAGCCATTGCATTATCTCTATTTTCCTGATTAGACCAATTTTTTATCATATTCAGACCCGCCATACCCCCCTTAAGTAATCTAAATTACACTCAGTTTTTAATATTCTTCCATTTAGCTGTATTACAGTTTACACAGTGATGTCCCGTGGTGAAATTGACCCCAGAACTTTATAAAACATTTTTTCTTTCGGATCGAAAGCCCAGTGTGTACACAAAAGAATGTAAGTGTGGGTTGGGGTTTTGGAGGGGGTGCAATTTACCGACACTACTTTGGCTATTATTCCTGAGGTTTTCATACGACCACACACCAGGTTTGTACAAATGTTTTGGTTCTAGGCACATTTACCTTGTTTCATTTTTTTAAAATCGAAAAAATGGTTTATCGATCGAACAATCAAACTACGGGCTCAAATGAAAAACCCATAAAATAGTGGATGAGCTAGTACCCGGGTCAAACTCACGTTTACACCCAACTATACAGAAAAGGTTTGACACCTCAGGTAGTTAGTATGGGCCCTCTGATATCACGCTAGGTTTGGTAGTACTCTCAATTGTGGGTCACTTTTTCAATAGTTGCAATTTAAGTTACACAGTGTCAAACTTTTAAAATGCTCCAATCTGTTGTAAGGTATACCATATTCCAAAAATGTATAGTTTGTACCATCTATGAACCAATGTTTTCGAGTTATAGGGTAATGCTAGAATTGTAAAAATTGGTCGCTGGGAAGGAAAACCTCATATGTAATTGAAAGGTCAAATCAATTTGGTGAAAATGATGAGGTGATGTTTTAAAGAAGTACATAAATCTATTTTAAGTATTTTTTGCGATACTTTGCAAAACGACAATGTCGCCAAACAGGTCGTTTTATCATTGTTGACCAGAAAATGGCACATATAGGTTTGCTCTTAAGTTCAAATGCACAATGAGGTTTTCCTGGTTCCCAAAAAAAACGACGATATGATGTTTTTCCTGTCCAACCCCGATCATATACTTCTAGTTGCAGCGAGCGATTTCTGCGCGAGAGCATGCGCAGCACTTGATCTTGGGTCCCAAAATCGCCAATCGCTCGTGCGAACTCGGAAGTTATATCATGGGCCCTCACAATTTTATACAAAATTGCCAAAAAAAAACGTGTTTTTTTATATTAGTCTCAGCACTGGGTTTGTTTTTTTCCTGTGAGGACACTGTTTAAGGCTACAGAGAGGCCTGTAGCTGTCATCCCATTTGGATAAGCTGGTGAGCCCATTAGTCTGTGGGCTGGGGTTGAAAGACTACAGGCTGTTGTGGGTAGACTAGCTGTCCATTCTGCGCGTATGCCACGGGCGGTGATCCATATGGCATCACCACCTGCGGCATTCCTGTAAGTGAATTCACATACATAACCGTTGTCGGTCCAGCTTGAATAGGCATGCCGTTGGTTTGTGACTCCATTGGCTTGTTGATAGCATGTCGGGCGTTTTGAGGTTGAATGTTCTTTGTCTTCTTGCAGCGTAAAATGATAAGCGGTATAATTATCACCATAATCGTGAACCAGAATACAAGTCACTGTTATACCAGCAATCTTTCCGGCTGTAATGCCATCCTGTTGAATAAAATACAAAGAAAGTATATTGGTTATAGCAAGCCGTTGAAGAAAGATCACGCGTTAAGCAATAGGGTCTATTCACGGTAAGGTAAATTATGCTGGATCAAATTTTATTTGCCCTCCAAGCGAAGAAATACAATACGTGCACCTCTTTCATCATAGTCCTTGAATTAGGCTGCCTGCCTGCTAAGAACCGACAGACTTACTATTGATTTTTCACCCGTTATTATATTATAGACATGACAATTCATTCTCAATATTTTGAAACCATTTGTAGTTTTGCCGGTTTGAAATCATTGCTCTATGAAGGAAAATCGACGATAGCGACCAAACCTCCAAATCATATAGCACCTCCTCCTCCCCAAAAATATCAAAATATTTACGATACGGAGTGGTAACCACAAACCAATTTAGGAGTTTTGATGGGGGTTCAGTCATGGGTGTTTTCCATGACTCACAAACGACCTCGTCTTCGTGCCGTTATTCATAAAATCAACCTACCCTTACCGCGGTGTTGATTCTTCAGCTCCAACTATTTTGGAATAAGAAAATATTCCTTGACAGCAACATTTAAAAAACAATTCAGATTTTTTCGTCAAGATTTCGCTTTTACGTGTTTAAACCAATGGCGACGTCAAACTTTGGATTTCTTGGCCGCCCTCACCACTTTATGAAATTAATAATAAAGGACACTCGCCTGATAAGGAGAGAAGGAGCCCTTCTATAATCAAATAGTTATATTTCACCATGGTGTTTGACAACTACTGTATCATGTACGCAATTTTTCTTTTTATCCCCAAAATACACTTGAACAAAGCAAAACATGAGAAAAGTCTGAGAAACTTCAGTGGCATGCTCTCTGGAAAAAGCAAAAGCTTAGAGCTGCCTCCATTTCAATGACCATTTTATTACTTATATGAAGAACAGGAAAGATTTGCATAGCTGCCCTGTGTCATGGAGCTTGTAAGTGACGCCTAAAGATAGACGTTTTGTCCTTCATAAGCTACAAAGAGGCTAATGAGGCAGCCCTTTATAAACATACCCAAATTACTGTATGCTTGCTAAGATTTGGATTATATAACGTCTTCATCCCAAGATGGGGGGGGGAAGACTCAGGCCGCTGGAATACACACAATGCCCATGACACGCGCTATTTATATCAATGAGCAAGTCAACTAACTGTATGCCATGGCGCAGTTCAATAGCTTTCATTCACCATTGATTGAGCAAATACATCCCCTGTATTTTAGTAATGATATGAAACCTAGGACATGGAGGTCAGCTGTTGTTAACATTGCTCATCCAGTCTACTGAACAGACCTTGTGTAGTTCAAGCCTTACCACATAGTGATGTGGTATTGTTTGTATGTTAAAGTTCGTTGTTGTTTTTTGGCAATAACTCCATTTAGTGTTCCGGCCCCCAGAAAACAAAAATGCAAAAAGGAGGCCTTTCCCCTTCAAAACCCCAAAACCATAATGCCACTCACATATATATTGCTAAATAATTAAGCGCACAACCCTGCCAACAACACGGCTTGTGGTTCTTGCGTGGAAATAGGTTCAATGGAAATTTCAATTAAACCCTTGAATCCTGTATTATAACTTTACATAAAACGACTTTTGGGGAATTTATGTAAAGTGGGATTGTTTGAAAATCAGCAAAAGGTAACTTTGAACCTGTCGCTTTATTATTGCAAAACTTTTCAAGCTTCAGCCGTGCTCATGAAATCTATAGAGGCCGTCCTTCTTCCTTATCCGGCGATGTCCTTTTCACACACACAAGAGTCTACTTGTCTGGGTATAAAACCACAGATACCTCTGGTGGTTTGTTCTACTCAGGTGAGAGTTGAACTTTATTGAATCACTAGCAAGAAACATGGCCAGTGAATTGAGACCTCACATTAGTTACTTGATATATTTTAGTTTAGTGGGGGACGGGTGTTCTCTGCTCCTCGCATGATGTCTCCCTAATATGATCTGCGACATTATCTGTAGACGGTTGATCCGCAATGAATAAAGTTTTAGAGTACCTTGAAACACTCCCCGGATTCACCTGAAAACATACTTCCGTTTATTCCGGCAGTAATTAATCTTTGTATCTTCGGGAAGACAGGTGTGTCCAAGTTAATATATATATATTGACCTCCTGGACAAAAGACCTATAGCGAGAGCACGATCAACTTCGTCGCAACTGGTTCCGATGTTGGATGAAGAGCGCCGCTCATTAACGGCATGGGACGTCATATTTTTGGTGATACAGCTTGGGAAGATTTCGAATTTCGACACTGTATTCATGACGTTAGAGAGACTTTTCAGACCTCAGTTGGTCATAATATATGCCCAATGATAATGGGCAATCCAGGATGTTTCAGCTATCGGAAGCTGATTTCGTTTGTGAGTGTGGTGTGTGTTTTTTTTTTTTTTTTTTTAATAAATTTTGAATCCTAGAAATTGAGGGTTCAAAAAATATTCCTAAATAATCATATATTATGTGCGATATAATTTGACTAGCGAGATGTACTTTTTGTGTCGGTGTCACTTTGGTCAATTCTGAACACACTGTCTCATCTATGAAGGATGACATTTACGTTTATTACGTTGCCATTGCAAATATGCGTGGCTATTTTACGGCAGTGGAACCAAGTTTGAATTGGGAAATGCAATAGGAGTATTGATTGCTGCCAAAATTATATGCGCAGAACTGTGTTTTGACTCAGTAGGGTCAGTTGCGGCCGAGGTACAAGAATGGTTGCATGCAAGTTACAATTGATAACACAAAGATTTACTGCATTCGGTTGTGTGTATACTGCAACGCGGTTAGGTCAGCCAGCCGTGGCTTGATCGAGCGCTATAAATAGCCGAAAGCCTTTTGTTTTTTCATAAATAGGAATGTACTACACGGGCACGAAGTGCCGTCGGTGACCAGCGTCGGTGACTAGAATCGATTTACGCATGCGTGAAAACCTTGTACAGCGTCCGTAGAGTAGGTTTGTTTGTGGAAAGTGCCGGTAACTACGTTCTTCAGTGATTGTACGCACAAACTATTAAACGAAATTAATCTTGGAATATTGGTGCAAACCTTACCTTCGGCGGATGTCCTGCATATTACACTTGCAAATCCCCAGCAAACCTGATCATCATATTGGGAGTCCCAAGAATACGGTGTTTTAGCAGGGGCATTCAATCCTCTAATACTACATTGGCTTAAATTCGTCTCGTATCCGAAGCAATCGATGGATGGTATCACAATGTCGCTATCGTAACCACCGATATCACTAGCATGATCATATGGTCTTGCGCTGCTTTCATACCCAAGCTGTCGACAAGCTACCGTGGCTTCATCAGTCCCCCAGTTTCTGTCGCAGATATATCCCCAGCTACCATTGTAGAATACTTGAACGTTGCCTCGGTTACTGCCAGGTCTACTTGAATCAGTTAATTTAATGGGCATTTCTCCCTCTGGCGGTGAAATGAAAAAGAAACAAAATTGCAATCGAGCCGGTTAACATGCTGAAACATGGTGACAATTAACTATACAAATCATGTAGATAAACATTGAGGGCACACAACCTCTTTTAAATGCAGTGGCATTGTTGTTGCATATGAAGATCATATAACAGGTGATTTTGAGGGTTTTTTTATATTTTTTATTTTATTTATTTTTGTCTTTTGTTAAGTTTGGAGTGACCCCACCTAACCCAATCGACAGCCTCGTCACCCCAGTGACGATGTCACTAGCAGTTAAATGCAGTTAGGGGATGCTAGGGATATATCGCAGTTCCTACACTTTAAAAAATATTTTATTCAGTGCTGGGAGTAAAGCGTGTTGAGTAAAAGTTTGAATCAAGATTTATTCAGCATGGCGTAAAACACAAATTTCCCTTTTACTCCTCACCCGAGTAAAATTGTGAAACACATGTTGAGTGACCCCACCTAACCCAATCGACAGCCTCGTCACCCCAGTGACGATGTCACTAGCAGTTAAATGCAGTTAGGGGATGCTAGGGATATATCGCAGTTCCTTCACTTTAAAAAATATTTTACTCAGTGCTGGGAGTAAAGCGTGTTGAGTAAAAGGTTGAGTCAAGATTTAATCAGCATGGCGTAAAACACAAATTTCCCTTTTACTCCTCACCCGAGTAAAATTGTGAAACACATGTTGAGTAAAGCAGTTTTGAAATCTAACTCAACGTTGCGTGACAAAATAGTTTGACGCAGTACCGGTGTGAAAGCAGATATAGTCCGGCGGGAGCAATAGTCCGGGGCTCCATAGACGATAACGGAATAAAGCGTGAAACTAATGTTACGTGAAGAGTCAACTGAATAAATTGCCCTATTCACCATTGTTCCCGGACTATGAGTACGCCGGACAATAATTACTTCTACACCGGGATCAGAACTTACACCGCGTTGATTCTGATCTTAGGCAACGTTGACGAACTCAGACACGTGCAGCCCAAGAATTGCCGCGATCATATCAATAGCAGATGACAAGCTGGTGTGTCGCGGAAATGCTGGTCATTCTGATATTTTACATCAACAAGTTATAATCAGAAAATAATGATAATTATTGCGGTGATGCAATGAACTTGTCATGATTGTGAACTTACGTGATTACGCGCGATTCCGGCGTAATCCGACTATGTCTACGGTACCTTTCACCGTTGATGCATGTATCACTGCACTGTGAGCGCTGTGTATTCAAATGGGGATTCGCTATTGCTCAGTAAAGTTATAGGTTGCATTTATGCCAGCACGATATTAACAATTGATCTGACAAATCTATGCCTATAGTTTTACTGGTGCATGTACATCGGTACACGACTACACGACGTGCAGCGTTCATCTACATATCATGATTTTGACCCACCATGGCCTTTAAAGAAAAAGGTAAAAGTAATGAAAATATGTCCTTGTAGATTTTGTGTTATTTTTTAAATTCCAAGAATACCGCCTGTGTTCTTTTGATGTTTGAAAGTGTAGTTCTATTACAGAAATCAAATCAAAATATCTGGAAGTTTCGAGTATACTGAAAAAGCCATTTTACTCAACCAGGTGACCAACTTGTAGCTTTCTGATGAATAAACATTTTGCTTTATACCTGCATCCAAAGTGTTACTCAATGTCAATTGAGTAAAATGGGTTGCTCAACAGTTGGGCAAACAGTGTGCTCAACATCAGTTGCGTCAATTATGTTACTCAACGGTTGAGCAAGAAATCTACTCAAATACAGTACAAAATATTACTCCTTGTGGGTTGAGTAAAGTTTTATCGCCCTGTTGAGTAAAAATGTCACAGCTCAACTGTTGAGTAAAGGGGAGTAATATTTTACTCAACAAACGTTGAGTCAAATATTGACTCTTTTACTGAGTAAAATATTTACTACAAGGCAGAGTAAAACTGCTACTCAACCTTTGTGGAGTCAAGTTTACTCAACAAAAGAGCTGTGACTTTTTAACTACCATAAGGAGTAAAAAATTACTCAGGTTGAGTAAAAATATTTTAGAGTGTATAGTTTATAATTATTTCATTAAGTCAAAATGGGTCAATATATTCATGTGATGGAGATGATGTTGTATCTTCATCATGCTAATACTAATATTGAGTAATTACCATCACATCATCTCCGTCACTGCAATAATCCAGCTAATTGTGACGGAAATTAGCCAATTTGTGACGGTAATTACGTGACGGTAAATTACGACCATAGAGACCCTTAGTTTTCCGAAACGTGGTACGTAAACGTTCACGTAAGACGTCATGTGACCCGTTTTGGACCAATCATAGACGATATATAGATCATGCTTTACGTTAACGTTTACGTGCCACGTTTCGGAAAACTAGGGTCTCTATTATCAAACTTGGCCTGCTACTGTAAACTTTTCAAAGCAGCCTGTGTTCGATCGTCATAGCGGGCGGAGACAAAATTTGAAGAAGAAAAGATAAAACACCCTCTCACGTAACCTGGACATGAACTATGGACATTTCAAACTTAATTGTTTTCTCCAGTCGGGAAATTGTGTAAACTGAGAAAAAAATTCAAATAAAAGTTACCGTGTTACCGTGAGAAGTTACAGCCTCGGAAATTCTCGGGACAGAATTTACCAACTTATCGAACTATATTTCTGACTCGCAAACTTAGAAAACACAGTAAGTATTGTTTATGACTTATGGTTGGTCAAATAATACAAACCTATTTAAAGTAAAACAAACTAACGGTTTTGATTAGCTATTTTTATTTTCGTTTTATATTCATAATCTGTTGTTTGGGAATCTTCTACTTTTCATGAACTTGCAATGTGTCACATCTGCAAGTAAACTACCATGTGGCTGGTGTCGTTAGGAGTGTAATTGGAGGGGCAATCTTAAAATACTTGCATGCCTGAAAAGGCAACCCTTTCCTCCCATGCAATGTTTATATATAGACCCCTTGTCACGAAAACGTGTCTCAGGTTCTTAGTTGCTTGATAGAAAGAAGTGGAATGGGTAAAGTTAAATGAGAGATCAAAATAGTGGTAGTGTTCCAAGTAATTTGGAGCGTTGTGGTTTCAATCCAAATCGATAAAATGGTTCAAATTTTCAGAAGGTCGAATAAGTAAATGTTAACACACTTAAAACAAAATCAAATAGTTTGCTATTTATTTTTAAAAGATATGGACTCTCTAGTTTTGACCCAAGTTACACACGACGACACCTGACAAGTCGTAGAGGAGGCATATTACAAGCTCATCAAGAATTTAGAAAACCCTAAACAATAGAGGGCAAATATGAAATAAAAATACAAACAGCTAATCCAAATCATTAGTTTGTTTCATCTCAAAAAGGTGTGTCTTTGTGACCAAACACAAGTCACAAATACGCGTATCTCAAAAAGTTAATATTGGATTTATCTGAAATTGTCACAAAGTTAGAACAATTAATATAGTTTGTAGGTAAATGAAAATCAAGGATAAAAATTAATGTTTGTGAAAGTTATCGGCCTCGCATTTTTGTCGCCATTTTTGGGATACACGGTAGAGTTACAGTTATTGGGCTTGATAAGAAAATCAGTTTGTCTTTTACAAAACGGGAGTTATTGAGCAAGTGGTTTTAAATGGCGATATTTTTATTGGATGATTGTTGGTGGAGATGATATTTTGCAGGAGACACCTGGTTTATGGCGTTTAACTCTTAAAATTGCTATTGACATGTCCACTGAAGTAGCTATGTATGCGAAAGCGCCGGGAAAGCTTTTTTTTCGTCTTAACAGCTTCCGTCTCATTTTAAAGTTTAAATAATTTTTTTACCATTGATGAGCCGGGAGAAATTAAATTTCAAAAATTAAAAAATTCTTCCATTTTTGATGGAGCGAGTCATATTTATAGTACACAGAATACAATGATAAATTCTTTACCTGCCACATTGCCACAACTAACGCCTACATCTTCAGATGGACTACAATCATGAGATCCCCAACCCATGAGATGACATCGTGATAGCAGATTCTCATCTCCATTGCAGTCTACTTCATCCAATAAAATATTGCCATTGCCTTCACCATAAAAGGCTGAACCTTTAACTTCAAGGGAATAGTCGTACCCCAGTTGTCGGCAAACTACATCAGCTTCTGTCGAATCGAAGTTGTCATCACACACTGTACCCCATATTCCTTGATGGTGGACTTCTAAACGACCTTCAGATATTGTGGGCCCATCAACAAGACGGATATCGAATGGTTCTATGTGGATTAAACATACATCATCGTATGAGTACAACAAGTGGTAACTATATTTTTTATGATTTTTACAGGGGACGCAGTTCTGTTCATGCAGTAGGGATACTGTAATGAAATATTACACAGGATATGTTTTATTTCCCACTTGTCAACTAATGACGAAGAAATTAACCAATTAATGTGGCTCAATCGCACAGATGTATTTCTGCTGCGTGCAACAACGTCCTAACTATACCTAATTAGGCCAAATTTGCTCAGTAACTATAAATCCTTAACTTTACTTTTCCACAATCACAACCGTGTGTATAATGCTGATTGCAAGAAGTCGTAACTATATTTTGTTTATGTTTTAAAGGTACCACTTACCAGGAAATGCAAAGAGAATTGATGTGATTTGTGCCAAGTCTATTCAAAGAAGGACCAGAAAGCATTCAATATTTGGATTGGTGATGACATCATTTGTGGTACCACTGATTTTTCAGCGAGTAATAGAAAATTCCAGGTGACTGGTGTGAATCTATTCATGACACTGACTGATTATCAATAGTTTCACAAATGATGTCACTGGTGGTGTGTTTTTTTCTGGCCCTGTTTATTGCAATGGAATGTCCCACAAAGATTTGAAGTAGGTTTATCATCTCATTTCCTGGGACCTTTGAGTTTTAAAATTTTGGACTTGAGACAATGCTGGTCGAAAAACATGCCAAAATACTTTTTATGGCAACTGTATTTCGTCGCTGGGCAGGAAAAACCTCATATGTAATTTGAAAGGTCAAATGCAAACCTCATAGTGCAACTTCGGTAACATGGACAAACCACCTTTGTCGTCAGTGTTTGGTCAAATCAAGTTGGTGAAAATGATGAGGTGATGTTTAAAGAAGTACGTAAGATCTATTTTAAGTATTTTGCGATACTTTGCAAAACGACAATATCGCCAAACAGGTCGTTTTGTCAGTGTTATAGAGGTCAAATGCACATATGAGGTTTTTCCTGCCCAACGACGATTTATCATTTTCCACTATGTCGGAATACGACGACAAAAGCATGTTACCATCACTTTCATGTCAGTTTTTGGAAATACTTTTATTGAACTTCTTGATCCAGGAAACATTTATTTTGACACCAAAATCATTTCAAAAGGCTATATAATAAGAGATATAAAGTTTTCTTCAATAGGATGCCGGCCATCTTGGGTATAAGTAAATCGCCTAGACTTTGACAGTTTTGGACAGAGTGAACAATTCGGTTTATCGGAAAATTATTCCTGACTTATAAACTTACAGACTTTCTCGTAAAATAACTGTGTTTTTCAGCAAAAATAGATTTATCTCTTAAACCTTAATTGAAAAAACATTTCCTTTTGATACACTTCTTGATAAACTATATAGGTTTTCGAATGAAGAACTTGGTTTGTCGAGACAAACTATGATTATCGACTGACAAGCTTAATCGTGTTTTCAGCGAAAAACTAAGTTTTTTTTCTCTGATAAACTCAGATTATTAGTTGAAACCTCGATTTTCGAAAATCTTATTTTATCAACTCATAAACAAGCAACATCACAGAATATCGAGTTTAGTAAACTGAGTTTAACATCTGAGTTTACCAGCAATTTTCATTTGGAACTAAAACACTATTTAATCACCTGAAAACCACAGTTACAACTTAAAACCTATTTTTTACAAATTAATTATTCGCCTTTTCGAAAAACAGTGGGTTTGCTAATATTAAAACAAACAACAACGAAAAGAAACTTTAAATATCAGTTTTTTTGCATGCCTGTAAGATGTAAAAGAGAATATTCCACTAGCTTACCTACAAGTGGTAAGACCCCAATGCACCTTTTAAGGACAAAATCGGATATTTTAGTCGTTACTTTCCATACGGATACTTACTACAATACGTTTTTGAATGGCGATTCATATTTTGAAACATTACTGTTTTCTTCCATTTATTTCAACTTTACATGCTTATCCTATGTTTTTACACTATTCCTGTAAATTTTAAATATTTTGACTCTTTCGGGGATATCACCGTTAGTGTCTTTAATCGGCAATAAGCTGAGAATATCGGCGAAAATGTCATTTATGGAATTACTGAGCATCTGGCTTGCCATACACGTCTTACGTGAATAATTGGCACATTGAACCCCAACATCCTCCGATGGATTGCAGTTGTGGATACCCCACTCCACTAGGCTGCACTCGGATAGCGACTTCTCATTGCCTTTGCAGTTGACATCATCTAATAAGATATTGCCATTGCCTTCCCCGTAATAAGCTGAACCCTTAAAATCAACAGCAAAATCATAACCTAGTTGTCGACAAACTACGGATGCTTCTGGTATTCCAAAGTCGTCATCACACACCGTCCCCCATGTGCCTTGGTGTTTGACTTCTAAACGTCCTTCTGCAACTGTTAGCCCATTGACAAGACGGATATCAAAGGGACCTATTGATAAGTAAGTAAGATCAAAACTATAAGAGAGATTTAGAATAACACTGTAAAAAATAGAGTAGATGACTTATTTTGTTGATTTTCACAAATCATTCAACTATATATAACGACACACTTGGCATAGACTAAACTGTTGTCATTAAACACAACTCACAGAAAAAAACAAATGTCTGCCCAAAGCTTTCAAGACACATTCAGCGGGCAATGCCCACGGTATGCAGTGGTGACAATGCATCTCCCTTTTATACAGCATTTCTGATTCCAGCTGCCAGAATTCTACTGTTAAAATACGATGTATCGTAGAAAGTACATTTACTTTATTTAAGAGATTCTTGAGCATTTTAATGACTTTAACACAAAACATGTGTTTTCTTCATAAAAACATCGATAAAACATCAAAACTTCTCTTCAATCATGACGGCAAATTCATCTTTAGGGTTGTGGTTATTTAACGGTAGAAAACCGGCAGCAGGATTCCGGGATTTTACCGTTAAACAACAGAAATTTTTAACTTAGAAATGATGAGAGTCAAAAGTCAAGAAGTTTTAGTAGCAGGAAACATGCATTTGCAGGAGGGAAATGTTTGTACAGGGGAAAGGTAGTGAAATTTATACCAACATTTTGACCATATCCTAAGGATTAACAATGTATAGTTTGCCATATTTGTGGGTTATAGTTTAATAGTTATAGGGCAATAAAGGTTCAAGATCATCCGGTAACATTTTCAGAATGATCCAATTATTTTCAAAATGGTCCCAAATTTTTCATATTGTCCCCAATTTGTTCATATTGTCCCAAAGGACCAGGGAATATAATACTGGCGCTTACTTTACCATTTTATCTGTCTGCGTATATTTCAAATCTCAAGATATGAAATTTTAGAAACAAATGTGATGGAAGAACAAAAATATTTATAAACAGGCCCTTAATTTACAAATGCGCTCATTCTAGGGATATTCAACTTGAATTCCGATATGAAATGAGATGCATATTATACAAATACATTGTCATAAAAAGATTTGAAGCCATGCATTTGCATTTATGTCTTATATGAAGATATTGTATAGGATTAGGACGTATTTAGAGAAGGTGGCATTTCAGTTAAAATTATAATATGGCGGCTATTGAAATGGCACAACTAGCGTTATTATAATGTTGAATGTATTCACCAAAATATCCGCTTTTCAAAAACTAATACTCAAATGTACCCAAAAGATCATTATTTCTGGTACCAATGCTTAGTCGTATAATAAGATATTTGTTTTGCCTATGTAGGGCATCTATCGTGTCATATCACCTGGGCGACAACATTTTTTAGAACAAGATAGTTCATTTTGAAGTGATTCTTAAACATATTTAAAATAAAATTTAATATTCAACCTATTTTATCAATAGTATAGGGTCAAAATGGCAAAATGAGACTGCCGTTACAACCTTTTTTATTTTTAAATGAAAAAAGGGGGAAATATGTCTATGAATATGAATTTATAGAACTTGATTAGGATACTTTTGCTGCCTAGAATTTCCTATATATTGTCAAATATTTACGAATACATATGAAGTGCATACCAGTTTCACTTTCAATGCCAAACCTATGACCCGCCATTGAAACTGAACGAGAGCTAATGTGTGTATGCGTGTGTGTGTGTGTGTGTGTGTGTGTGTGTGTGGAAAGGGGTGTGTATGTGGGTGTGCAGTGCCTGTGTTCGCATCCCCGTAGTGTGTGTTCGTGTATGTGTGTGGGAGCGCGATCGTGTGCGTGTGTACTCCTTAACATTATAAATTCTGTAGGATACCGGGATATATATCATATATATTAGTGTGTAAGATGAAATTTTCTTTGGTCAATTTAACTATTATACATTAATTACCAATCTGATTTCGAAACGGTCATTTTGAAGGCGAATTACCATCCGATAGCACTGCAAAGCTGGGATCAACTGTAAACCTAATTACCTATTCATCCCAGCCGCCAAGGAATAGCTGATGAAATTATCGCATCTCACTCTTTTGATTTGAACTAAACAAACAGTTGGATTGTTCTGAATTCTTAAGAATGCTTTATTTCTTATTCTATTACCTCTGCTGCCGGCATTATTGAAATGCTGCCTTCTGATTGGTCAGTGACGGCCCATTATTCTGCATTAATGGGTCGCGAATGCATTCTCTAATCACGCTTTCTTGGTAAATAGAATAGAAATGAGGTTGCAGTATTATTATGGGCTCATATGTAGCCTCGGCTGAAAAATAAAATAATGACTCGGCTGCGCCTCGTCCATTATTATTTTTTCCCGACCTCGGACACATTATGCGCCCATTAGGATTAATGCATCACCCTTTATTTCTTAAATGACAGCATAAACGGTTTAAATACACACAACGATCAATAAGCCATGAGTTATTTAATCATTTCATGCTCACACCCACTATCACTAGATAGTTAGTAGGAATAGACTGGGAATTCGGCCATAATAGTGCGTTGATTGTCCCTGTCTATCCCTGTAATTTTCTGGGAATATCTGTGCATAAAAAATAAGCTTCACCTGGTGATAGCGTTATATACGTTGTCGTCGGCAGCCATTGGGCATACACATCTTGGCTACGTACAAAATGGTCACCAAAGCGTGAAAACTGTATGATTTCATATTCACATTAATCATTCCATCATTTATGACAGGAATACTCTGAATACTTGACCTGTTAAAATCCACCCGGTCTGCTACGAAACAAGAAGATCTATGAAAATGAAATGTTGATATAACCGTTAGATCCGTGTGAATTCAGTATGCCCGGGGCTGTACTACTGTCTGCGATTGACAAAAAATAACATAGTGTGAAAACCAAACCTTAGCTCGTTTAGTTTCTTCGCTTGAATACAGATAAAAGGATTGTCGTTGAGGCATCACGTACTACAACGAAAAGTGGGGTGTACGAAGGTACAGTACAATACAGTAAACGTCATTGACTCCCTCCCCCCCCTTTAACCCCTTAAGAAATGGTAAACTATAATAATTGACACGTGCTTTCGGCAGTGGGTTGAAGGTGAATAATTAATGCTGCCATTATATCGTTGCCAATAAATGTTTAATTTTCAATATAATCTTAAAGTAAAAGCAAAGTTTAAAAATATGAAATTGGGCGATATTGGTGTTTGTATATTTGAATAAGACTGTTTTGCGGCAGATTATCGCAGTGTATGAGATGGGTGACACCGTAAAGAAATTCTTACTTTTTGTATAGAACACCATATGTATGGCTCTTTTTGATCACTGACACAGCGCACGGCCACAAGAGACGATTATGACATTTTCTTTTTAAAATTTAAACTAATTAAGAAAAATTATAATGAGTTTATGACCTTTTAGTTTCTTTACAGGCCGGATAAGGAATTATTACAAACATTAAACATTTCCATTAGTGCACTGCTGTAAAAATCTCACATTTGCATTTAACCTTTGAAATCAAATTTCAAAATGTCATCCACGTCCAACCATCTTATGTGCAAATTTACTGTTAACACAAAACGCCTTATATGTTCAATCCAGAATTCAAATTTTCTTCAGGTAAGATAATTCTTACAAATCAAATACTTCTTATCTATACAATGAATTCTACTCACTACCCACCTTAAAACGTTTCCATATAGCATGATATTTCAAAGTTCTTTTTAATCCAAACTTACTTTTAAAGTAGTGATGTTTCGCTGCCTAACAGAAGCTTTCTCAACTGATAGAACATTTTCCCACGATGTTCCATCATGCAACTGTCCCACAACAGCTACACTACCACTCACAACACAATTTCACACGCTGTGGTGAAAACGTCAACTTTTTAACTCTATGTTCTGAAGACTACAACTCGGAAGTGTGAATTCGATGGTTATCAGTAGAACTATTTCTTACGGTAATCCTTTGTTTGGTCACGTTTGTCACTTGCTGCAAACCTTGGCAATGAATGGTAACGCACTGCTCTACCACTCTCATAATATAAATGATTGAATTTCGTATTTGCAAGACCTGAAATCGGGGTTTGTTCAAGAATTCAAATTGAACTTGTTAAAACATTTAAATTTTGCATTTTTTTATTAAGGGAAGGACATGTGAGTTTTTGATCACAACGGAAATGCATGCCGTCAGATTTCAATCATTGTACGTCAATAGATTACAGAAACATCACTCACAGAGGAATGCATGTTTCCGTTGTGTGTACGTAAAGAACACGTTCATCTTGTTTGACTTTGACTTTGCAATTGTAAACGTTCGTTGCAATTATTCGTTGATTTATTGTGTATTGGCTCCATGTAGAAACACAAAAGGGCCAGTGACCGGTTATGTTGGAAATGCCAACTCAAAAAACACTAAACTTGTTTGGACTATTTGAAGCCTTGTTTTGCTGATTATAAGGCAGTAATAATTACACAATTTTGAAATTAAAAGATATATCTTGTCACCCCAACGAAGAACTACATTTAGCAAACGTTAAATCGAAATCTGATTACGGTATGTCACCTTTACAAAGAGACACTGGCACATTTGAAAATAGTGCGCCCTGAAGATTTTCAAAATTGAAAAAGTTTTATTACATTTAGCCATCACCTGAAATGACCAAATCGCCCTTATGGTAAACAGAACGGTTTTAGAATAAACTGCCCGGCGCCATTTAATTCAGCAGCCGAAGGAAACTGACTTTTAACACAATCAAAACATACGCCGGAGTGTATTCCCACGGCTTCACCCTGTTTGACCGGTCTGTGATCTTTGGGGTTTTAATATAATCGAGTTACGAGTCTTTGATAATCCATACAATAGATATTACGGTTACGGCAATTACCTGGATGTCTATTACTGCCCTATCCTGTTTTGTATGTTATTTTTATGTTGAAAAATAGATTCTTTAGCCTACACTATTACTTGCGAGAAATTGAAGAAAATTCCTTTTTGTAAACTATGCCAGTGCCCGCTTTAAGAGTAAAGCTCATGAAGAAAGAGAGTTCTACTGGAAGGTATTATTCAATCAGTACATGGTTGAAAATGGTTAATTCCAAAAACAGCATCAAATGGAGTTGGTAGTACAAAGCACTTCCCTCACAAGATCGGAGTAGAACTTTCACCAAAACTGCGATTGTGGAGAGTCACAAACCACATTGGCCACATCATGATGACTGTGAGGTCTACAAGTTCCCAAAATTCCAGGTCTGATCCACCTGGATGATTGAACCGATAAGCTGGTTAAGCAATATTAAAGCACATTTTTTGAAGAGCGCCCCCAATTTTTCAAAAATTTGAGCTTTTTACAGATTGTAGTGGTAACTGGCTAGTAAACTATACTGTGAATGGTTAAGCTCGAACATCTCATTGTCCAAACGAAGGAATTTTGTACTAGAATAATTATTATCGTGGTTCCCCGATAATAATACAACGCTGATGGAAACGGCCTTCCAATGTGAAATAGCCGGGAAATAGCGACATGTACGTATCTACCGCTCAGCCTAGTGTTTTAATAGTTCAGGCAAGCCAAGCTAGAGGTATTTTCTCGAGGTGGCACTTTTTTCATCATGGACGGACAAAACGTAGCATTTCCAGCTCTGGCCGTTAAGTCCAATCTGGGATACCAATTCTAATTACAAAATCGTTATTTTGTGATAAATACGCATTTTTTAGCATTCTCGTTCGCAGGTATAGTTCCTAAACAATACCAACAACTGTGCAAAAAATATCAAAATTTTGAAAATTGAGGGGCGCTCTTCAAAAAAATGTGCTCTATGCTTTTAAATACGGATCTTCCACTGTGATTTGGAATTGGCACAGCCATGATCCTTTTGATATTGTATAAGAAACAATTCAGTCCATTGTTGCTCCGATTATACAGCGTTGTATCAAAGTTACCTTACAGTGGCCCTAGCACATTCTCAACGTCGGCTGACTAAAACCACTCCGGAGTGTGTTATTATAAAAGCTTTCTGTTACCCACAAGGACGCTGATGGGGCTTAATCTTTAGGTGAGTGCTATATAATTATATATAATAAAATTAAAAAAAAGATATATCTTGTCACCCCCCCAACGAAGAACTACATTTAGCAATACGATTAAAATCGAAATTCTGATTACGGTAGTCACCTTTTAAAGACACCTGGCACATCACACACCAAAATGAAAAATAGTGCGCCCGAAATGATTTTTCAAAATGAAAAATCTTTTATATACATTGCATCACCCCTTGAAATACCATCGCCCTTATGGGGAAACAAAGAAACTTTTTTTATAATAAAATGACCCCGGGAACATTTATTCAGCAGACGAAGAAAATGGCCCTTTTAACACAATAAAACATACGCCGGAGTTGATTCCCCCGGCCATAGTCACCCTGTTTGACCGTTCTATAATCTTTGTGGTTGTAATATATCAATGAGTATAACGAGTCTTTGATATCCATACAATAGCATATTACGGTTACGGTTACGACGGCAAATTCCTGGATGTCTTTAACCTTATTAATGTCCCTATCTGTTTTTGGTATGTTCTTTTTATTTTTACAGAGGTATATCTGTCTTTAAGCCTACACTCCGGGTCCACTATTACTATGCGAGAAAATTGAAGAAATTTTCATTTTTGTAAAATATGCCAGTAGCCGCTTTAGAAAGAGTAAAGCTCATGAGAAAAGAGGTTAATACTGGAAGGTATTATTCAATCTGTACCTGGTTGAATGGTGAATTCCAAACAGCATCAACTGGCGTTGGTCGTACAAGAACTTCCTTCACAAATCGGAGTAGAACTTTCACACCAAACTAACTGACTGCGAATTGTGAGAGACGCCACAACCAATCATCAGAGCCACAACATAGATGGACTGTGAGGTCTTACAGTCCCCAATAGGATTCCCAGTTCTGATCAACCTGGATGATGAAACTATCAGCTGGTTAAAAAAAAAAAGCCTATTGCACAACATTTATTTTTTTGAAGAGCGGCGCCCCCAATTTGTTTTCAAAATTTTGAGATTTTGACACGATTGCATTGGTAAACTCCTGGCTAGTAACTATACCTGTGAATGGTAAGCTCGAAAATGTCTATTGTCACAAACGAAGGAATTTTGTATCTAGAATATTATATCGGGGATCCCGATAATAATACAACGTCTGCTGGAAACGACGCCTTCCACGTGAAATGCCGGGAAATAGCGGCCATGTACGTGTCTACGCTCATCCATTAGTTTGTTTTATATGTTCCGCAAGGCAACCCAAGCTAGAGTTATTTCTCGAGGTGGCTCTATTTCATCATGGCGGACATAAACGTAGCATTCCCGCTCTGCCGTTAAGTCCCAATCTGGGATCCCAATTCTATTACAAAATCGCTTATTTTGTGATAAATACAGCATTTTAGCAGTCTTCGTTTCGCAGTATATTTTCCTAGACAATTCCACGTAACTTGGCAAAAATATCAAATTTTTTGAAATTGAGGGCGCTCTTCAAAAGTGCTAATATTGCTGTTAAAATACGGATCTTCCACTGTGATTTTGGCCACTTGCACGCATGATCCTTTTGATATTGTCTAAGACCATTCATCCATTGTTGCTCTCATTATACCACACCTCGTTTATCAAGTTCACTTACAGTGGCCTACACATTCTCAACGTCGGCTGACTCAACAACTCCGACGTGGTTTTAATTATAAAATCTTTCTGTTTTAACACGGCGCCTGATTTGTGGGCTTAATAATCTTTTCGGTGAGTGCTATATATATATATATATATATATATCGTCGCTGGGCGGGAACAACATCATATGTAACTCCAGAGGTCAATGCAAACCTCATAGTAAAAAGTGGGCCCCAGTGCCTAACCTCATATGTTCATTGTTGGTGGTCACATCGGGTTCTAAGCTTGAATTTCATACCAATTATGATAGAAAACAATAGGCTTTATTCAGAAACCTAGAGACTATCATTACCTACACATATTTAGAAAGGAAACCCTTCTATTTGCATGGCATTACAGCAATTAATCATTTTTGTGTGCCTCCGAAAATGTTACATATGAGGTTTTGTCATGTGACCGTTTTGTTTACTACATGTAGGTTTTTGCTTTTAAAGGTCAAATGCACATATTAGAGGTTTTTCCGGGCCCAGCGACGATATATATATATATATAGAAGCTTTTACAACCATGCAAAAATATACTATTGAAACATATTGAGGGCGCACTATTTTCCAAATGGCCTATTTCACTGCTGCATAAATATTAATTAGAACATCATCCATTTTAGGTCACCACGATCGCACATTGCTTTTAATTCTGCTCTTACATGTATATAAAACAATACAACATAAATTATTAATGGATATACTAACATTCTTACAAATATTGTATTTGGTGACTTCTTCTGCCTACTCTTTTTTTCGCTTTTCTCAGTAGATGTTACAGAACAGAATTACGGCTTAATAACAATGCAACCATTACTTTTGTAATCTGGGGAGAGATGATGGGGAGAACAAGGGTTTTTTCTTATATCTCCAATCGAAAGCCCGTCGAGGGGAGATTTCCAATCAAGGGACCCATGACCCTGCCTCTGTCTCCAAGCTGGATCAACGCCAACCGATACACATCGGTGGATTGCATAGATTACCATATTATTAGTCAAAGTTTGACGATGAACAACCTAATTATATCATATTATGTTAAACAATGAATTAACAATAATATAGAATAATAAAAAACAGGAGTATCAACAGTTATCGAATGCTGTAAATAGCACCAAAATATGAAAAAGAGCAACCATTTTTTTAAAAAAAAATTAATCAAACGTTAAGCATGGTCAGGGCTACATTTTAACCTATTGAGCTGTATAATTTGCAACTGAAAACTTAACCAGTATATTTTTCAAATTTGATCAACAATTTTCACACAGTTCAAACCTCAACACCAAAGAGACCCATCGTCAGCTTCCCAATCAACACCAATGGAGCGCCTCGCCATACAATCCTAATCAGCCAACCTACCTGGGAGTCAAGCTTAACCGGCAAGCTTACATACCCATACGCGGCGCAACCTCGAGTCCGTATGCGCCAAGGTATCTTCGAGGAATAACCTCTGAGTGCCACTTGCTTGGATCTTCATGTGATGCCAGCCCAACGCCCTACGCACCACTGCCTTGGCTCTGGTCTACAGCCTGTTCTGAATACCGCCCCGGCATGGTGCAACAGCACTCACACAGAAGCGGGGGATACTTGGTACTCACGTAGACCGTTGAAACCATCACATGCCTCGGAGTCCGTCCTACTCCATCTGAATTCCTACCACCAGTGCTTTCAGGCAATGCACCTGCCGCACTTCGGAGAGAACACCCAACGCAACAAACTAGTGAATAAGCCCCTGGACACAAGCCCCTCTGCATAACACCTCAAAGAATCACACCAACTCATTAGACAGAGACTGCGCTCCTGCCGACCTTCTTCTCGACAACACGCAAAAAAGAAAAAACTTAAAAATATTGGACTGCCTATTGTCAAAGAATCACATTCAACATCTTACAGACATGGCATACTGCCTGGCTTGATACTAGTACTCCAAGACCAGACCACTTCTCTATCACACCTAAGACAGAACCACCACCTGGCAGCAATCTCCCACGTCACAAGGAATGGGTCACCTTAAACCGATTCGCACAGGAGTCGTTCGCTTCAAACAGCAATATGCACCGATGGGGCTGGCCGGGCCAATCGCCCCGCCTGCCAAATGTGGCTCTCCATCACACGACTGCGGGTCACATTCTCAATGAATTCTCCCCTAGGGCTTTAAGCTCTACATATCTAAAAAATAGTGATCTTAGTTGCTATACAAGACTTGTGCTCTTGTACGAAGAATGATGGATTAATTTGGTCCCGGATAGCCGGTCCAAACAATTTCTCATAATTGCGTGTAAGTACATACGTATGACCTCTCAGGCATTCCAATGTGGTCGCAACAGGAGTCATACCATTATTTCAATCTCATGTTAATTTTTACAAAATTTTTATGACATACTTAATAATACGGCCGTGAAAGGAATGCCAAGTACAAATTTAATTATGTGTCCTACATTTAAAGTGGGAATATTACAATGGTGAAATAGCTTTCATTGTGTTTTATACCTTACCTTGTTTTTGGCCTTTGGGTTTGTCCATTCCTCTTGACATTATGAATGAAAATTATACGTATTACATTTACGAATGGTAGCTGGTTGACGCACTACCCTGTTATGGATAAACCACATCCCCCGCCCGTGTCGCAGGTTCCCTGTTAATTACCCAACCCGGACTTTGTGTCCGATCTACCCAGATTCGCTTCACGGTTCCATTGTTTTTTAAGCGGCGCAGTGCAGTTTACACCATTGCTGTAAACTAGCGAGACATAGCCATTCTGACTGGACTTGCTCTACTAGTTCTAGCCAGCGTGTCTCGCCTCGAGGCAGTTCTTCAATGAAAACTGCAACCCGAATATCAGCTCGTCTTCCCACACAAGTTTGCCGACGGGAGGTCAGTATTGCCAAGCTTTATCCCTAAAGGCCCTGGTGTGTGAGGCCCAATATTTAGCCAGAGCACGGGTCCCGGGAAAAGTTAAAAATCCTGTAGGATTATTCTCTTGGATTTCAAACGGCTTCTAAATTCTAAATTTTTTTTTGTCTATAAGAACAAGAAAATACGCGGCTTCGGAGGAACGTTAAGCCGTCGGTCCCATGTACCGATGATGTAGCGGGATCAAAGTATGTACAACCCATCACCATGATCACAGTCAGGTTTGATAAGAAGTAGTTGGAATCTCCTGACTGTATAATGTTTTGGAAATTACCCTACCTTCAAAGGATGGGGCCGCCTCAACTTTCGAACCTTCGGATAAACGGAACGGCACACACACCACAAGAGCACACCTCCTTCTCACTCTCATATTGCACAATTCGAATTGTGTAAAGATTTTTTTTTTTTAAATATGCGATCATCTTTTTTTACTTATATCTGTCAAGTTAATAACACTTTAAGTGCCCAATCTAAAAAAATCTTCCGTTAGTGCCCAAGGGGGGTGGGGGGTTCTAGGACCCAACCCAATAACCACTTTTTGACACTAACACAAGTCATGGGGGTCACGTAAGAACCATATACCCACAATAAACATGAAATTCAAATCCGCACTTGACCTATGACCTATGGCCAATTGGAATTTCACTCTACCGAAAAGGAGTGTTCGCCATTTCCATCCTGAGCAACTCCAATATAAGGTTTGACCCAATACATCATTAATCTACTCTAGAACTAACCAATTTAAAATAATCATTGCAAAATATAACCAAATTTATACCATCTTGTATTTTCTCAGAAACTTCAAATCACCTTATTTTCCCATAGACTTACACGTTAAGAGGCACGTCATGCCAACATTAAATTGATTTATCAGCAGGTTTTTGGAATTTAAGTATTATTAATTAAAATTGCCGCATCCTAAGGTATATACCTAAGCAAATAATCCCAAGATTTATTACTTTATTTTTTAATTAGTAAAATATCTTGATTTTTTTCACTTCCGTTAGTGCCCAATGGGGGGGGGGATTCCTAGGACCCAACCTAATTTTCTCATGAAGGCCGGGGCCTGATTGAATTTTTTCTCATTTATATCAGGAGAATCGTATTCTAAATCAGCACACCTTAGCAATCAAAACAAAACCTCCTTGAAAATTTGATTGCGTATACCGAGAAATGCCAAAAAATCAAATGTTTGGGTACTATAGAAACCCGCCATCCTCCCCCCCCCTTGGGCCTTAATGAAATGTTACTAACTCTTTGTTTTATATCGACTAGCAGGAACACCTATCTGAATTTGACCTTTGAAATAAATACCTCAAGTGCATCCTTCACTCTGTAATTTTGCAAGGATAATGTAATTGTTTGTACAATGGTGAAACATTTTGTTGAAATCTACTGATGATAGTAGCCAAGAAGAACTTTAAAAATCTCTTGTGTATGCCTGCGGGAAGTCGTCATAATATGTTTTGGTGCCAGTTGGGGGGTCAAAACTAAGGCACATACTTTTCATTTCTTTATTACCCGATAACAATATGTGTATGCGTTGCATGTACTTGTATTTTTCGGGAGCAACATGAGCTAATGTATTAGTGTGAAACTAACACAAAGTTGTCTAGAAAGAAGCTGCACATCGTCTGCCTGCTAACTACAAAACTACACTGGCACCAAAGTTCCCGGCATGTTTTTCGATCAGTATTGTGCAAAGTCAGACCATTTTGAAAGTTGCGAAATATACATTTTGTTGCCGCCTAGGCCTTGCTCTTTTATTTAAGACCTCGCTCGCTCGAAAAAGAGTGCAGAAAAGGCTGAGATAGCACGGCCCGAAAGACACAAACCCCCCCCCACCCCCCCCCCCCAACCACAAGTTTCAGTTTTTGGATTTTTCAATGGCATTGCAGTGTACTTGGGACATCGAACACGTGTACCACAATCAATATTGCAAGTGGGCTTCTCGCTCATAATACAGAAAAAAAACAAAAAAAAAAAAAAGTTACGGACTTCTTTGTGTAGCTCAAATACTCCTATTATATTGCGTTGTGTACCACACAGTGACCATTTGAAAAATCCAAAAACAAAAATGCCCCTTTTGAGTTTGGGAGTTTGCGAAATCTTTCCGGGACGGCTCTAAAATAACTAAATAGCCATTTTTGCACGCTTTTTTTTTGTACAAGGCGAGGGTGTTGAATGAACGAAGCAAGACCTAGTACAACAAAAGTATTTTCGGAAAACTTTCAAAATGGTATGACTTTGGCACGCCGATTGGAAAAACCTGCACGAGATACTTTTTGTGGTCAGGTGTATATACAAGGTTTTTTTCCGTAAACGCAATTAATCGTACTAGATCTTTTTTTATGAGATATATCATGGTCAAATCATGCACTCTTTGTAAACTGGTCTAATGCAAAGTTCTTGGGCCTAAGAGTATCTTAAGTAAACCAAATGGGCAAACCATTTGTAGCATACTACGTTCCGTTGCAAAATTAGAGTGTTGTTGAAACTACGATCAACCACAAAACGCATAAAGGGTGTTGCACAGGTCCAACAACGTGAAAATCAAAACAACAGTGTCTGCAACAAAAATATTGTTTGAGGTTTACAACAAGAATCAATTAATATTAGAACCACTATAGTGGAGCAGGTGATCACGGTATGACAAACATAAACGCAGGTATCAAACCTCGTATTTATTTTTAACGGGCATTTGTATGGGTATCTCTTCAAATCTCCAACAGTCATTGACAGAGAATGTTCAAAAATCAAAAAACTTAAAAATAAAAAAAAAACTGTGTTTTATAGTTACTATAACTATAAACTGGTTCTAAACCAGAAAGGAACCGAAGCGCCCGGTTACGTTGTTGAAAAGCCACCCCTTGCAGTCGTTTTGGCGTTATGTGGTGTTGTTCATAGTGAAGATGTAGTGTATAATTTCTATCATTTATCACCAGTAAGGAAGGGTGGGGTGTGGGGGGGGGGGTGCGGGGGCAGTTATAACCGTCTACCCGTGATCTTCCGTAAGTGTTAGAACAAGTTTCACCAGTTTTTTCAAGGGGGGGGGGGGGGGCTTTTTGAAGTTTGGGGGGGGGGAGGTCGTTTTTTTTACATTATACTGATAGCTTGGAACGGCTTCTGTTTTGTTTTAAATCATATAGATAGTCCTCTAGGAGGGTCCTTTCCGCCCTCACTCAATTTTGACTAGGTTTGAATGATATATTCTTGTATCGACCTCAAACTACCCATAATTATGCAGTGGCGTATCTTGGGGTGCTTTCGGGCGCGCGCCCCCGGGGTTCATACCAAAAACATGCAAACTCAGCCTATTTTCGATTATAAGCGGTCTTTCCTCCCCCGGGCCCCCCTCCAAAAGCCAGGTTTAGATACACCGGTGTTATGTAACTGCAGTACGGTATATAGAAAGGGAATTGCAACATGCGTTTGAATAACATGTTTGCTCGATTTTTTTGTAAACAAAGAAAAATCAGCTCTTTATAATTACCATCTATTAACATTAAAATTGTTCCTGCTTTCCTTCACTACTTTCGTCATAATGACTAAACTTTTTTGTCGATGTCCATATTTGGCGGATATACATCTGCATCGTCTAAGCAACGGCGCACGTTACGACTGAGTTGAAGCACTGGCCTGAGTAAATCACGCCATCTATTTCCACTTGGACTAGTATCAACACCAGTACTATTGCTATTCGGAGTTCCATCCTCGGTATAATCTTCTTTACCAGTTAAAAACCGTGTACGACCTTCCAATGGCGTAATGAGCGGAGAATGTTCCTTTATGTAAACTCGCACAGCGTCTTTTATTGATAAGCCTGACGAAAATGTATACAAAAAGATGAATATGTTAAGAAACCAAACATCTTAACAATAATTTATATCTCGTCGTGTAAGTGCAAGAAAATCGTATGTGCAATAGCTGCCATGTGCTACATCTATGTGCTGCTATTTATTAGGATAACTAAATTTATCTTTCCTTGAGCATGTTGAGTCAGTGGGTCTTGAAATGAGGCAGTGGCTCTTGAACCATTTCAAGAACCACTGCCCAAAGACTTAGCATAATCGTATGTTTGATGTGAATTTCTGACAAATGGCAGCTATTGCACATACGACCTTGTACTCACACGACGCTCTAACTTAATGTTACGGTTGGGAAGTGCTATATGATTTAAAGCTAGATGTTGAAAAAAGTTAATATTCAGCCTACATTTCTCAGTATTGGACGAACTCAATTCAAATGTTTTCAAGGATCTAAATTTGAACTCCGACTTTCTGACAACGACTTCAATGTGTGTCTCTAAACCGCTGCTCAGTTTATTTCAATTTCCTCTTTCCTGTCCTTTCTTCTCTTTAATCTCTTATTGACAGTCAATGTAATTTTACTAGTTTATGTAAAACTGTCAAAATATTGCGCCTTTTTTGTTTACACGAACTAAAACGCCAAGCTGCAGATGGCGCAATTAAATGGTATATGGAAGTAGCGTATTGTTACGCAGCTTAAAGCTATAAAGCTCAAAGCTTAATAAACTGTTCCTCAAAATCCCATAATCCGGAAAAAGTTTAAAAAGTAAATAAACTAAAAATTCAATCAATCAATTAACCAATAAATAATGTTAATAAATAAATAAATTATAATGGGATTTAGATGTTCTGAAACTCACCCCGATTGTGATCTCTCTTATTGTCTTTAATCATTTTGTATCCGTCACCACCATTAGCTACAAAACTAGAGACAAGGACTTTGTACATTTCGTTTTCCTCCAGTGGTTTATACTGTGGAATTAAACATTCCGAGCAGAGAACTGAGACCCGCTTCACACGTTGACCGTCGGGCCTGGACAAGTCAAAAATCACACGAAGGCCTGGAACAAGATACAAAATGTTTAAAAAAATCATTTTAGATTATCACTTACTTGTAGTTTTCGTTAGTTAAAGGGCCATGGCCCGATCGCTAATTGCTATAAGAACCTCAGATTTTTACCGGAAGTAGTCAATATTTTGGTGTCAAAAGACAGCTACTATTTTTTTCATTTACCTTGTGACATCTTAGAGCTGAAAGATGTTTGGTTTGGATGTTATGAGCGAAAAAGTACCCCATTACCCTTGGACAGAATAATATGAGAATAGACAAAATCGTGCCATTTAGTGCCTCACTGTCAAGCGTAGCACGTTTATTTGCATTACTACCAATTGGTCAAAGGTTATGACAGGTTAGGAGAGAACTGGCAAATTTCTAAATCACTGGGTATTTCCGAAGATTTGAAATTGGCAGAGAAAAAGTTTTCCTCCACAGCTACCTATACCTAATAAATTATCGGGAAGGCCAAAACCCCAAAATACAGATACCAGAAAATAATTTTCTCCGGTCATCTCTGCAAATGACCTATCTGCAAATCAACACAACATAATAGAATTACATAAGCTTGTTCTTTTGTCGGAAATGAATTATCTCTAACCATCCTTACAATAACCTATCTGCAAGTCAACACACACATACAAATTGCCACATGTTCTTAACATTCCTGCCTGTCATACAATAGAATATGACAAAATCTACATGTACATGTATAAAGACATTATATAATTTGAAATAAGTTACCACACTGGAAAATTGAAAATCATTAGATAACAGCAGCTGCATAATTAATATTTAGCAACATTGGATTTGACTAATATCATGCATTAACATAAAATTAAATCATGGCCTCATTATGGCTGTCAAAATCATGAAATTGAGTATAATTTGAGTAAAATCGGTAACACATTCGCCAAACAAAGCACTTATGAGACCTCAAAACTTGAGGGTGTGGTGGGTGGGAAGAATTTTCTGCAATATCAACCACACTTCTTACATCTACGCTGACAGAAAGCCTAATGACGATTGTAAGATGAGAGATACAAAAGCCGGCTCAAGAGGACACCCGATTGGTTGCTAACGATGCGAAGATTGGTTACCAAGAACACTATGCATAACAAAGAACAAAAGCGCCGGGTGCGAGTGAGCATTTGAAAAGAGGAATAAAGCTATGGCGAGCCAAAGCGACCATACTTCTGCTGCGGGTAAATGCATTTTCTTTGATGTAACATCAGAAAATGTTATTTTGGTCGACCAATATCAATTTTACAAAGTACACTGTGAAGAATAAAAATCGCGATTTTAGCTCTCACGTCAAAAGGATTTAAAAGTCGACGCGAAAATTTACAGATACGGTTTTGGGGTCAAGGTCACCCAGTCAAGACACAAACTTCATATAGTTAAATCGGGCTATAACCCCTGTCATTTGACATCACGTGCTTTCAATTGACATCATGCAGGAAACGATCCAGTGATATCTTATTTAGAGGTCAAAGTGCATTCGAACTAGTTACCCAGTATGAGACAGTCCCATTGCCTGCGTGGAGATTGGATCTGTAAGCTAGGAAAGCATGGAGTAAGATCTTACCTGAATGTTGCAAGAACTTTCCTTCTGCTTTGCCTGGGGAATAACCTGCCACTGAATGCTCTAGGGCTTCCTTGATGTACTGGCCTTGTAGAGACATCATGTCAGCCGTGCTTTTATAAGGTAAAATCCGACCCATGTCGTCTGTGAAAATCTCACCTGAAAATAACCGGGAACAAGATAGATACGAGACGATGAGGAAATGCGACAACGTGTTTATTATAAAGTCCTGTGAGATTTGTTACAAGCATATGTAATTTTGCAATGATAGTGGAACGACGATTTAATACAAATTATTTCAATTTCAAACAAATTTTAGAACATGTTGAGGAAGCGTTCCGGAAACAGTGTATGTCCTGTGAAAATAGAGTGTGTCCAGAATGGACACTTAGATTGACGCGGGTCATTTTTGTATTTTTTTATTGTTTGGCAAAAATAGTACCTCTCAAAATATACAGTTTCATATGACACCAATTAAACTCCCAAGCTGTCTTTATGGATGACTAACCATGCTAACCATCGGTGGTCTTAAACTCTTTTAGTACCAGCAATGGCTTTGAACCAGACTTCTCTTTTTCTGCGGAAATGGCACACTGTTCGGACCAAGGAATCTTAATGGTAAAACGCCAGATGAACAAATTCTTACACGGTTGCAGGAACACTTCAAAAACATCAAAAACATTGGGTATTCAGACGGGTATAGGATAGAGTAACAACTCATTAACCGGAAATTGTCAGGGCCAGATTAAGTCAACTCTTTAACATAGGGAAATTGCTCTTATCAATATACAGGGTGAGTAAAAAAAAAAATTGACCCTGATTTTGTCCGCCATTTTGAATTTTTAAGTAACATATATCTAACATATGTGGAGACATCTGGAAGTTTAGTTCATTATCTTTAATTAATTTGCTGCAAAGATCATTCACATCGATTAGGTATAGACCGAGCTACAATGGTTTCAATCAAGTAGTCTTTTGTGCGCTTTGTCAACGGATTCACATTTTAAAATTAAATGGGAATCTGTGGATAGGGATAAAGCTGCCTACTTGATTCAAAAGACTGTAGCTCAGCATATACTTATCCGATTGGAATTATCTTTGCAGCAATTAAAGATAATTAAATAGGCTTTCCGGTGATACCACATATATTAGATATATGTTATTTGAAATTCAAAATGGCGGACACAATCAGGGTCAATTTTTTGACTCGCCCTGTGCGTTGAGTGGTCACCAAGGTCTCAGGACCTCACGTCTTGTGATTTCTCTCTCTCAAAAGCAAAGTATACTAGCGCCGCCTAGACACATCAACGACATATGTGGCCGAATTGTAGCTGGAATGAAGTTGGGGCATTAGGAACAGGGAGACTTGTTCCGAAATGCTGCCAGAACAATGAGGACCAGGGTAGATGCTTGTAATGCAAAAAAATTGAGTTCATGTTGAAGGAAGATGGGCATAGGGTGGGTTCTGACATTGAAGAAATAACGTCATTCTGATGCAAAGCATATCACACAAAGTGTCTTAAAACAGTTAGTACTCGCTTGGCGTCGTTTGGCATCGTAAGAGAGGGAGAGATAGAGAGAGAAGGAGAGAGCGAGAGCCAGCGCGAGAGAGAATATACTTAACAGTAAATAGTTGTGACTTAATAGTATGTCATACCAGTGTCCGATAAAAACATGTTTGTCGCGGATTCCTTTTAAGGACAACCGTATACTACTTCACATTACATTTATTAATGGAAAAATTGTTGTGTGATAGGATCACGATAAAATGATTATACTTATTAATTATAATTATGAATATATATTTACTTAGGTGTGCAATCCAATATTGCATAAAGTATCTAAAAAATATAATTTATGTTTGCGTTTTATCTGATCTTCAGAACGATGCTTACTAATTAAAGGGACACGAAGACATTTTAGAAAAGTGCGCTAAATTGTTTTGCAACCACGTTATCTGCATTATTTATAATATGAATAACTGGAAAAGGCCGCCATTATGTGACAAAAATATGTTCTGTCGCTCACGACACAAAATCTATTTAGCATGCTTTCTTATAGGGCCCATTAGGATAGTGGGTAAGTTTGATTTTGGTATTCCTTTCTCTTTTTTGTCCTCTAAAGCTTTCTCGGTAGGTTTTCAACAAGCATTCAAGCAAAAATATAGGGAAATTTGTATTCTCAGAAAAATCTTCTTGTGTTCTTTTAAGGACAAGCAGAAAATATTTAAAATACGTGATAAGAGACATTTTGACACTTCGTAGTTACCTATAGGGATGGATGCTCGAATGGCGCCAGCGTTCATTAGTGCCACTGTTGCCTCTGTCCACTTCTCGTCGGTAGGGGGTGTCATTGATGTCATAACCATCGCATCGGTAATTACATTCCCGAGTGTACATTCCATCAGACGACAACTCCGTCGATCGCCATCAAGAATCACATGGTTTCTCCCTAGACGACCCGGAAACCCACGAAAAGCGAACTCCCATTCGTCTGCATCTGCTTTGGTGTCAGGATCTGTAATGGTTTATTTTAAGATGCAAGAACCCTCCTGGTTAGACTAGGGTTAAATCAAAATTCATTCAAAGCAATGACCCTATCAAGAAATGTTAATGTAAAAAGATCCAAGTTAGGTTCCCATCCTACATTTAAAATTGCGAATAATTAACTTAATGATACCTTCGGCCACAGTTTTCCCAAGGAGAACCGGATTACCAGACCAGTCTTTTACGTGTCCCTTCATATCAAAATTGACGTCCAACCGTCCAAGATATTTCCCAAAGCCGACTGTTTCAGCGACCAGCACAATCCGATCAGGGTCATCTCTTGGAAGTACGGTCATCGGATACGGGCCGATGGGGACATTTGTTGATGGTGGATCTCCTGCATGTAAAAAAATAAATAAAACGATAAGCATTCTAAAAATTCAAATAGCATTTTAAAAACTAAAATACGTCTCATCGCAGTGTTTATGTTTATGTTACATTGGGAACACGAACGTGCAAATTTACGGCAACCCATTCACGACACATTAGACCAGTGCATACATTAGAAAATGCATTGGTGAGTGTAGCTTTCTAGAAAAAGGGGTACGAGTTTGTTGAATGACGTTCTTGAAAGGAATATTTCATTATTGCGTAAAACTATAGGGGGCGCTAATAGGTCAATGGGGACTCAATGTGTAAGCAAGTTTCATGCTTTTAGGAAATAGTGCAAAATACTGCCTATTTTGTGTGCTTAGGATCGATCTGGGCTATAAGAAGTGTTTATTAGAAATACTGGGTATGAACTGCATTTGGTTTATAGGCTTAGTGATACTAGACCATATGGGTCTTAGACGAAATGATTTAAGTACGAAATATAAGCCGATGGACGTCCAAAATTAATCCAGCTGTCAAGATGTTGGCAATGTAGCGCCACCGGGTGAACTCCCAGTTCTCAAAGAATGCAATGTGCACAAGTATAGTATATCAAGCTGGTGTTGCAGGATTCTCTTTATGTTTGTTTGTTTTTAATCTGTTTTAACATGTTACGACTGTTCTCGGGGAGTCTTCCTTGTTCACCAGGGTCCGTTCGCGAAACCGGTCTTAACACAGCCGTAGCCTACACTCGTGACCTAACTCAGTCGTAACTTCAATCTTAGAATCGTTCGTGAAACCCACACGACGCGTAGCTTACGTATCAACTACGTTCAACCTAAAGTTACGACTTAAACTACGTCTACTCTGAGTAGACTTAAAGGTGCATTTCGTGATTCCAGCACCTTCTGTTTTATTCATTGTTCACTAAATATCCTTAAGAAAAGCCTATTCCCAAAACTTGAGTTGTTTCCGATCTTGCGGTTTTGTGTTATGAGCAATTGCTTGTTTCCACGGTCCCATGGGCCACTGTGCTGTAATTTCTGTCCGTTTACGGACAGAAAATACATAAATTGCGAATTTCTTGCAGATACGACCGAATTTGTAAGTAAGATTTGGCACACATGGATTACTAAGGCTAACGGTTCAGATGGTATAAAAATCTCAACTTTTTTTAGGTAAGTCGGGGGGACGAGGCTGTGGATCACGAAATGCCCCTTTAAACACATTCGTAACTTGTTCGTATCAATGTGTACGTGGTTGGTTATGATTTTGAAGAGTCAATATACCGTTTTCTTGTAATATCATGCACTTATTTTTGTTACGATATGATAAAAGCAAAAATAAAATGTTATCACTATAAATAACAAATGATCTCGAGTAACATGTTTAATAATCAAAATAGTTCTGAAGAACTACAATCATCATCATCATCATCATCATCATCATCATTATCATCATCATTATATCATCATCATTATATCATCAGGTGGTGGCGGCCAAGCCTCATTCATTATAGCAACTCACCAAAAATGTCAAATGATATTACAGCAATAGAGTGCAAACCAACCACAAACTAATTTGGGTGCTTTGATGTGGGTCGGTCATGGGTGTTCCCATGACCCACATCCGACCTCGTCCTCGTTCGTTATTCATGCAAAAAAAATCAGAAATAACCCTTCCAGTGGAGTTGATTTTTCAACTCCAACGGTTTTGGAATAAGAAAATGTTCCTTAACAAGATATAAAAATTTCAGAATTTTTCGTCAAGATTTCGCTTTTACGTGTTAAACCAATGGCGATGTCTGAAATTGTGATTTCTTGGCCGCCCTCCCCTGATCATCATCATCAGCAGCAGCAGCAACAACAACAACAACAGCAACAACAACAACAACAGCATCAATAGTATCATTATGATCATAACAAGCCTAATATTTAAACAATGCAGCATTAACCTATCATTATTTTCCCGTATAAAATATTCATATTTTAATGCATTTTGATTAAAACAGGCTTTTCACTGACTTTTGTGAGATGGACTTGTTAATCCATGATAGTGAAGCTACAAACAATAAACGCATGCGAACGAATGCGTAGATGAAAAATTAGATACAAATGGTTGAATAACCACAGTATATATCTATTATAAATTAAAATTATTTACGTGCATCTATCTCAATGAAATCATTACGGTGGCCGATAATAAGGCTTGTCTATGTTCTGTTCTGAATATAATGCACTTATTCATAACTCCACTATTTTTCGACCAAATAAGGTCCAGTAAGTTCAAAATGTTGCACATACATCAAGTTATTATTATTATTAGTAGTAGTTGTAGTAGAAGTACTAGTAATAGTAGTAGCAGCAGCAGCAGCAGCAGTAGCAGTAGCAGTAGCAGTAGTAGTAGCAGTAGCAGTAGTAGTAGTAGTAGTAGTAGTAGTAGTAGCAGCAGCAGCAGCAGTAGCAGTAGCAGCAGCAGCAGCAGTAGAAGTAGCAATAGCAGTAGCAGCAGTAGCAGTAGCAGTAGTAGTAGCAGTAGCAGTAGCAGTAGCAGTAGTAGTAGTAGTAGTAGTAGTAGCACCCTTCCCCATTCCCTCCACTTCGCCTGATTCAGTTCATCCTCCATCCTCAACCCAACCCTCCTGCTCTCCTCCACTTACTTCTTCCATGTCTTCTTTGGTCGTCCCCTCCTCCTCGAACCGCCCATCCCGAACTGACGGGCCCTTCTTAAAACAGGCTCATCATCTCTCCTCAGCATGTGCCCATACCAACGCACACCATTTGCCTTCGCCAACCGGTCTACTGATTCTTCCAAACCCAACATCTGCACTCAAATCCCCATCTTATTTTCGCTCAGACACCGTGTCTCACTGTCGTACAGCATCATTGATCTCACACAACATGTCCACTTATACACCATTTCTTTCATCTTCCAATGAAATCTTTTCCCGAGTAGCAACTCTCCACATTCCCTAAACTTCACCCATCAAACCTTACTCTAGCTGCTACAGACGCCTCGCATCCATCATTTACATTTACCCTGTCCCCCAGGTACGAGAACTCCTTCACCGATTCCACCTTATCACAATATTTCAACCCGATTCCATATTAATATAAGGGCAAGATTTAGTACATGGGCGTTTTGTTATTATAGGCTAGACCCTTTAACATTTTAGATTTCTGTGTGATTGATTGGGGCTTTTGATTTCAAATGGTAACATTTCGACTTGATTTTGTTTTTAACACTTAAGTGCCTAAGGGGGGGGGGGTTCCATAGTACCCAAGATTTGTTTTTCGGCGATTTCTCACTCGTGAAAAATATTTTCGAACTCTAATTTTTGTAATTGTGTAACTTATCGATGCGCTTCTTCCCATAAAAAAAAAATACTAAAATGTCTTGCCCGTTAATGAGATAATTAGCTTGGGTCCCTAGGAACTCCCCCTTAGGCACCAACGGGAGTGTGATTTTAAAAAATTAAAAAAAGAAAAAACCTAAAAAATTAAAAAAATATTTTTCTCCTTATGTATGTTCATATGCATGAAACAAAATTAATTACATAATCAGAAAAAATAATTAACCCTTTATGTGCTGAAAGAAGCGATTCCATCATCGAGCGACTGCGCGCCATTGCTGTACAAACCTATGGCAAATACGACAGCCCACACAAAAAATACAAGAATGTACAAAATGGTAATGTTTGTGTTTAATATATGTAAATTGGTCCTTTTAGAGCAGATATAACATCAAAATGATTTGCAATGTGTATGCTGTGGAAGCAGGGTCGCAGAAACATCATGCTACTTTTGAGCGATTTGACGCATTTCGAAAACAATGATTTGCCCCTAATTTCCAGACGATAAACCGGAACTCATTTATATTGCACCTGTGGCCTTGTCTTATGCCCCCTCAAAGGTGGTATGAGTTTCATTTGAAAATTCCCTCGGGAAAGTGGTTTCCTTAGGGGGGGGGTTCCATGGAACCCCCCCCCCCCCTTAGGCACCAACGTGTGTGAAAACACCTTAGGCACTTAAGTGTTAATTTGTCATTTTACTCTATTTACGGAACTTTGCCATTCTGAAAAAACCTAAGGATAGTTGAAATTGGAATTGGGATAAATGATTTATCGGTATATCTAGCCAATCACAGTAGAACAACACATTCATCTTTTTTTAGAAATGTCCATAAATGAGTTTTTATTTGAAAAAGAAACAAGTTTCAGCTAAAGTTTGGACGCTAGATGTTTGGCCTTACACTCGTTTTAAGACAGATTGGTTAACGATTCCGAATTTGGAGTTGTAGGCCATCGGGCCCTCAAGTTTGTTTTTGGTAAACCTTCTAATCCCTTGAACTTTTCAGTGAAACTGGCTTAAGTGCAGGCGCGTAGCCAGCCCGGGGGTTCCGAGGGGGCAATTTCCCGGTAGGTGCAACAAATGTCCCGATCACAAGTAAAAATTTCCCGATCGCAGGTCAAAAGAATCCGAAAAGGGGCTGATTTTAACATGAATATCCGGTTTTATTTCCCGATTTCCCCTCAAGATTTTTTTCAGAGGGGGCACTCTGCCCCCCTTTGCACCCACCTGGCTACGCCACTGCTTAAGTGGTATTGTATCCTAAGTGGTATTGTATCCTTTTGGGAACAGTCTTATCAGAAATTCATAATCAAGAGATGGGTGTTCCACAGGGTAGTATTCTCTCTGTTACTCTATTTCTTTTGAAAATTAATAGTATTGCCAAAGTGGTCAATGCAGGAACGGAGAGGTCATTGTTTGTAGATGATTTCTCTATTTCCTATTCTTCATCAAATATGGCTTCTATAGAAAGACAAATGCAAAATTGTCTGAATAAGATTCAACAGTGGGCAGATGAAAATGGTTTCCGTTTTTCTAAAACTAAAACGGTTTGTATGCATTTTTGCAACAAAAGACGTCTTCACCTTGACCCAGAACTAAAATTGAATGGTTCTCCTATTCCTGTTGTTTCAGAGACTAAATTCTTAGGCTTAATATTTGACAGTAAATTGAACTTCAAAGCTCATATTGACTACTTGCGGAAGAGATGTCAAAAAGCTCTGAATCTTTTAAAAAGTAGTTTCAAAGATGGACTGGGGTGCAGATCGCTCAGTTTTACTTCGCCTTTATAGATCACTTGTGAGGTCAAAATTGGATTATGGTTGCATTGTTTATAGTTCTGCTTGTAAGTCATATTTGAAAAAGCTGAACCTATTCAGAATCAAGGTCTTCGACTATGCTTGGGTGCTTTTCGTACCTCTCTATGCAAAGCTTATATGTCGAAGCTAATGAACCTCCATTACATCTAAGATGGGAAAAGTTGCTCTTCAATATGCTCTAAAACTTAAAATGCTGATATCCCAACACATGAGAGCACCTTTTCGCCAAATTTACCAACTTCTATATTAGTAAACCTAATGCTATTCCATCTTTTGGAATCCGTATAAAAGAGGGTTTTCACAGGTGTGTCCAAAATGCTGATAACATTGCTTCATTTGATTTTCCTATTAGTCCTCCTTGGACAAATGTTGAATTTGATATTGACTTAACTTTATGTCAATATAAAAAGGATCTAACTGATGATCTTGTTTTTCAAGCTAAATTTGATGATCTTAGACATAAATATCAACATCGAGCTATTTATACAGATGCGTCTAAGGTTTTGGAAAGGGCTGGTGCAGCTGATTTAAGTCGGCGTGATCAACGCCAGATTAGGTTACCTGATAATGCTTCTATTTTCATTGCCGAATTGCGGGCACTTAAGTTGGCCTTAGAGTTGGCTGAAGTTTCCAATGAGAGTCATTTCATTATATTTTCTGATTCACTATCTAGTCTTATGGCTTTGAAAGGCAGAGAGTGTCGTCATCCCTATATTGCTGAGCTGTTGGAAGTATCTTTCAATTTGTCTCAATTGAATAAATCTGTTGTTTTAGCTTGGATTCCGAGTCACATTGGTATTCAAGGCAATGAAAAGGTTGATGTATTGGCGAAAGAAGCCCTTAATATGAATATAACAAATATTGAGATCCCCTTTACAGATTTTAAGGCTTCAGTTAATGGCTACATCAGAAATAGGTGGCAAATGCTGTGGGATTCATTCCTATTAATAAAATGCATGCTTTTCAACCAACGTTGGAGCTGCTGGCAGTTCAGTTTGATTGGACGAAGGGACGAGATTGTATTAGCGCGGATATAAATAATGGTTCTACTTTTATGACCCATAGTTATTTGCTTAGAGGTGAGCCAGTCCCTCGGTGTATTCCTTGTGATTGTGCTCTTTCTGTGAAACATGTATCACTTGCGTTGATTATGCGCTTATTCGTAGAAAATATTATAGCGTCCCAGATTGAAAAAGTATTTAAGATATTAGGCCTCTTCAGGTGATAAATTTCCTGAAGGAGGCTGGATTTGTTTAAATATTGTTAACTTTTTAAAATGTTGTAACTGAAATTTATTGTGGTGTTTGTTTTGTAAAGTTTTTGATGTTTTTAATAATCTTAATGACACGATATAACACAATTGTGTTGAGTTGTCGTTAAACTTTAATACTCACTCACTAATACTCACTGTATCCTCTGCGTTCAGTTGACAATATCGCCGGTTAGGGTTTATCAAAATTTGATGGAATAAAAAGAATGATTAGCTTAGAGGCTGTTCGCAAAAATCAAATTAAAATATCTAATAGAAAAGCGCCGTTTACATTTTCAAATACTTTTTTAGTTTGTATATAATCGCTTCTGGGACAGTCTGTGCACTGCCCTGTTATTCCCAGGGGGCTAATTACTGTCATTTCAACATGTAATCCTTTGGTATTACACGCACTTCCTACTGTTTCCCAAAGGAATAATGGTTGTTAAGTGTTATACTTTAAGGCGGAAATATTTTCTTGAGGGCATAGTCGAAACAGCAAGCTTATGTTGTTAAAGCCTTATTGACAAAGCTTGACAAGGGACTTTAATGCAGGACAAAAGGGACGAGAGTTCGGATTTAGTTTCACTAATTGCCCCCTCAGGCGCCGGGAATTTTCCTAACTCAAGATGTTTTTAACAAATTAGACGAATTCCATTTAGGACAGTATTTCATTATTTAAATCAAAATTTAAAATGCTATGCTCAACACGTAAACTTTTAAGCTTAACCGATCTGTGTCCCTGCACGAGTTTACGCTGTCATATTTCCTATGATTAACAGGAAGGCAAAGATGGTGAAATCTTCCCCTCTCCCGAAACCCTGAAATGGTGTTGCAGTGCGTCTGTCAATATACCCGCGGATTGGTTGGGAAGGTTGAGGTTTTAGGGATTAGCAAAAGCTTCAAGTTCATTGCATACCTTCAAAAATGGTCCAACTACTTGTCAAAATGTAGTACGTTACAAGCCTATTCGGAGTTGTTAGTAGGTGTGTGGAATTAATTCCCTGATGTTGCCATCAAAGTCATGAATGACGGTATTAATTTATGATTTGTTTCGTTAATTACATTAAACATTTTTTTTACGAGATCATTCACGCGATCAGTTGTGTAACAAAGAAACTGGATTGTCAATCAGGAGAAATCCATGTGGACTTAAAAAGTCCCATCAAATTACGATCCCGTATTACAGGTAAATTTAGGGAACAAAGCAAAAATTGATTAAGCCCTATAAACATTACAAGTTCATAGAAGGCTTGACCCTTCCTCCGGGCCTTTAAGGTATAACAAATTTCGGAAATTTCCAAACCAATCATACATTTTGAAACGATCTCTTCAAATTGGTTTTGTATTATTTACCAAATATCGAGCTTATTGAAAGCTGCTTTGAGTTTCTGGTATGGCTAAATACTGTTATTTTAAAGGCCATGTGTTTTTATGTTGCATAATTACATTGGGCGTTTACAATACTTAAAAACCAGCAAAAAAAAGAGGGGGGACAGTCTTCGTTTTAGCAGATGGATCTATTTAGAAAAATTTTTATTTAACGTTAAAAGATCAGTAGACATACGCTCCCGTGGGTTTGCGGATATTTGTGGTCAATTATAGAATCTTGTGACAGAATATTAAAATAACCCATCAAAGTTAAACATCGACTCTAAAACCGAGTTCAACTTTTCGGGGATCGTACTTCCTTCCTGAAGTCTGAATAAAAAGTCAGGAAACATTTTGAGGAGGCACTTCCCAAGCTCGAAAGTGGCAAGGGTGGAACGGGAGGAACGGAACCGCTCTAAAGACTTACGGAGACTTCGAAGGAGCATTGGATGAAAATGAGAGTGCCCAAAAGAAAAAGGCATGTCTTACTCGGTGATTAAAAGTTTTATCTGCCAAAACCTTTGCTTTATACTATGGGACTTTGTCGACAAATGGCCTACAAGACAAGAAGACAAGATATGGGTGAAAACCCGTTATTTTTTATAAAAACATGGCTAATTTGAACACGGAGTCTAAAAAAAGTAAAGTGTGGATACAAGGATAGAGAAACTGACAACAATTGATTGCTTTGAGTGTCGAAAACAAACAAAATCCGTGCCCGTATCCAACTCTAATCTATCTATTGAGAAACGTAAGCGATGTGTGACGAGAATTCCAGAATAAACTTTGTTACAAATTAGACCGAAGTGGAAATTGGCATAGCAATTGAATATTTTTCATTTTCATTCTTTACTGACCAGGTTTTACTAAATTAATGTCATGGACATTTTTACTCCTGCATTTCTAACGACATAACGGTCTTAGTGTTGTCCCTTCGGCCAGTGCATTACCGCGGGCAGTCGTCTAGAGTGGAGCAAAATTCGTAAGTGGTCTTGGTGATATGCATCATTTAGGTTTTAACTTTGATGAAAAATCGGCCGATCTAATCGTTTTAGTGCGAGAAAATTGGTCAAATGACATACATTTTGCCCCAATCTGGGCTGAAATTGTCAAAAATTTCCCGAAGAGAGCTGTAAATCTATTTTGGTCCATTATCGTCCGTTTTTTTTTTTTTTTTGGCCAGAGGGGGAAAACTGCTTACGACACATTCTGCAATGCACTGTCAGCGATTTGGGCATTATTTTTACAGGTGAATAATCCAAAGAAGTGCACGCAATACATACAAAATATATCTAGGCCAAAAGGGGGGGGCAGCATGCAAACAAGAAAGTCTTCTTACCATTCTATAGAAAGTCTGTTCCCGCCTCCAATAAAATACGTCAACGCCGGGAGGTAAATTGTGAAGCTAAATATCGGTTAATACGTAGAGTAGAAGGACCCCAACACTATAATCTATTTATACCAAGATTCGTAGCTTATTGACTTCGCCGCGGATTCCTTCCACTTATTGTGAATCTCGTTAGCACCTGGAAAACAAAATAATAACGACCATGAAAATTTTTTACGTGAGTAATTTCAATCAAATAGCCGAACACTGTCTTTATACAAAGATGGAATTGAAACAATTGTTACAAAATACCCCCCATTTTGTGATTAAAATATTATTTTATTTCCCTATGTAACTACAGAAAAAGCAGGAAAAGTACCTTATTTCATTATGCAAACGAAAGATGGAATTTCCCTAGTGCTATGCTGATGGTGCAATATGTTTACATGCTCAGAGACATTTCTAGAAAAGCTAATTTAATTAGCTGGGAATTTCCGGGGAATTTTCCAGTACGGTACAATTTAAAGATTGTAATTTAGGTAATTTCCAGTAGTATCATGAGTGTGTTCCAATTGGACAATGTTAGGCTATGCTTGTGCATGAGGCTGCTGTAATACCCTAATTTTAGATTTTGGGTACTTAGCTTCTACAGCCTGCCTCAAAAAAGTGGTACAATCATAAAAAAATTGGTTAAATATGAAATTTCAAAATATTAAAGTCATTCATACTTGACATGATATTAAAGAACAAAGACCAGCCTTTCCATGGTGTCTATTGTTTCATCATCTTATTTGCTCTTGTCAATCCAGAGATATTATCAATTTAGTGCGATATACCAAAATCGATTTTGTGCCAATTTTATTGCCAATGGGCAGAGTTGTTTCGCCCATGCCATGCTGTGTTGAAGCTCACAAAAGGTTGCAAAAGAAAGAAAACACAGATTAAAGTAAACAAAGGAAGTCTAGTTTTATCGACACAAGTTTTAATAGTCAACATATTCAGTTCAATGAATCTTCTTTTGATAAATAATAAACAATACAAATATTTATTGCACGTCAATGAAATAGCTAAGAGCTCTAAATTTATTACAAAATTGGTATCTGTTAAAATCATGCCAGAAGGAATGTAATTGCAACCAAAATAAACACTCCAAATCCAAAGAAATGGTTTAAAAAACATTGCACTATCTTTGTGCATTTACAAATTGTTGAAGTCAATAAAAATTTGAATTTGGAAGCAAAGTATCAAAGTGTTGGTAGGAATTTGCGTTTCATGATACATCAAGACCATAAAAACTCTTTCCTCCAGGTTGCTGTATGCTCATGGTTCTTTCTAACAAACAACAGTATTTCGAATGTTATTCACTTTAACTTAAAGCCAGAACTTACTGATCATAACTTTCACCATTACGTAACCGTTTTCGTATCTTTTAGAGTTTCTTCATGAAGTTAATCCCTTTTTAAAGAATTTCATATCTGTTCAAGTGTGAATAACGTATGTTAACTCATTCTTTCACCGTTTTCAGAGTTGATAGATCTTAGCAGTGTCAAGCACATGATATACTTCCAGTCGCAGCGAGCGATTGGCGTGCGCAATACCGGATTCTGACCAAAGATCAAGTGTTACGCATGCTCACGCGCAGAAATCGCTCGCTGCGACTGGAAGTATATCATAGGCTTTATACCACATGAGCGTTATGACATCTGGTCCGCTGCCGTCTTTTTAAACCAAAGAGCTGGGAATCAAAAACCGATTCTACATTATGGTCCTATATGTTGACATTTGCGACAGACGGACTGTGGAAATATTTGCCATCGCGGAAATACTGCTCTTGTGTCGCCGAGGGACCTATGAACCCCTCATCTTGAACTGCTAGTCAAAAAACACTAGCTTCTAAAGAAGATTCCCATGGAATTTTATTGTGACAATGCATGCTGTCATTTTAAAATCTTCACAGTAAGAACATCATTGTTACAGTGCAACGTCTCTTTTTATTCTGGACATAAATCGCCACTAGAGTGGACATAAGTATAATCTGTATTCATATAGCCTTGTTTAAAGCGCTCAACTAACTTCAGTTCACGGTTCACACGTCTTGATACAAATAATGTCACAGCGATATATTTAGGCAGAAATCATGCGAGGAGTGGAGGAAATTCCCCCTCCCTAAATTAAAGAAATAGCAATACCAAATTTTGATGGCTCTAATTCCACCTGGCCTATGTTCCATGCTTGCAGCCTTCCAATAGCATGTTAAATAAATTCCACTCAGGCAGAGTATATACCCTGCTTGTGCCATGGTCCAAAAGCAATTAGAACAAGGCTGTCGCTCTGAGTAGCATAGCCACTGCACCTGACCACCATAGGTATTTGTGGTTTTATACCCAGACTAGCAGGCTCCTATATCTAGTGTGCACAACAGACCACCAAGGAGTATACCATTTTTTTTATTGAATCTTTCTCTAGACAGGGTATCCCCTTCAATGCTAAAGCACTGATTTCAAACCTGCAAACACAATGTTCAATATAATTGACAATAAATGTCAATAAAAAAAATTCAGTAGCAAGTTTGTCGATTCTTAGCAGACAGCCTTAAACAAGGCTAGTATTCATAAGGATTTTCTTGAGTGTATTGATTATTACCACCATTGTAATTGAGTTTTGGACATTCCAGATTCTTTAACCTATCAATTTGATAAAAATACAATACATTGTGGTAATATAAATTGCAGAATGTACGCAAAGCTCATTTGTTTGTGTATAGGTTGCACACCATCAAATAAATTGCCATTGGTTTATGTACAAAATGGCCCCTAATTAAAACGTAAATTTCTCATTAACGAAGCGACTCAGTTGCTTTAATTATGCATTACCTTGGACTGCTAGACCTCTGCATCCCATTCAGCAAGAAGAATCCATAAGTTGACCACGGAGTTTTCGAACTACTGAAGCATGAAGACAACGATGAGTTCCGATCCCCTCTGAACTGTGGCTTCTAGTCAAAATATTCCTATGGGATGGGTGTAAAATTAGTACTGTAATTACTCAGTAGTAAGCCTCACACACCTTTTTGTCTTGATATTTTGCTGATTTTTACCTTTGAAATAATTTCTAACACAAAATATGGCCCAGGAAGTTCCAGTTTCTACTATTTTTCAATTTGAACTTAGACGGCACTTTTTTTACCTTTTTCCCAAACACTTTTCGGCCAGAGGGTGCCAGACCAGATTATTAAGTGAGTGTGAAATCTACAAAGGGCATTTTAACCTTGGCATCCACTTAATGTCATAACACAAATAAAGCGGGAAGTGCTTTATACATAGTCCAAGCAATAAAGCAAGTAAAAGTGTCAATACAGCAAGTAACAATTGCATATTCCCCAGTGGGAAGCAGTAGCGCTTAGCAATTTAAAGCCCATGATATACTAGCAGTCGCAGCGAGCGATTTCTGCTCGTGAGCAGGCGACTCTTGTTCTTGGGTCATAATCGGGTGGTGCGCACGCCAATCGCTCGCTGCGACTGGTAGTATATTATGGGCTTAATGCCGGAAATAAGATACTCAATCACCGGTTGTTCGCCAGTCCCGACCGTTTATTTTTTCAGATGGAACTTGTTTCTATTGCTCTAAACAATTAAATTTGGTTAAACCAGGGAGTCTATAATAATGGGAGAGGAAACTCAACCCGTCTGGGTGAGGCCTCGGTCCGACTGTCCCTTAATGTTGAGGGCAGTGTTCAAATGTTAGTGGACTTGATGAGGGCCTGACACTGATTTCTATACAATGGATTGGCTACACAACAGTAATTGTATATTAGATGAATGGAGCAACGGGCGGGCATCTTGGTCTACCGAACACAGAGACACCTGTTTATAACAGAAGTTGTATCCCGGGGTGCACGTTTTAGAGACATGCCATCCCATACGCGCAAATACAATGAGCTCACTGAATTGGCTTGATTTTGTAGTCTGTTATGTCGCTTATCCACATTTCAATGGGAACAATTTTGTATATATAAATGACCGGCTCTTAACCACCTGCTTGGGCTCTTTTTGGATGACCAACATGGCCATCAGTGCTTCAATTACGAAGCCAGGTTTCCAATCCATTGTATAGAGATCAGTGGGGCCTGATAAGAGTGGTCCAATTGTAACATAAATATCTTCAATGACCCTGTTAAAGAGGATAGAAACTAAATCTAAGATAGAAAGTTTCTTTTTTGTTATTTTTGAGATGATGAAATTACTGATTTGTTGACATAATTTTCGGTAGGTGTCCATCAAAAGCAATCTGTGAGGACTTTTACTAGTCTAGTTACGTCACTATCATCTGAGATGAATATGTACGTGCTAAATAGGAGATTCACAGGCCTGATTCACACCGCCATGAGATGCCTGGTCAACCGACCTGAGCTTTGATTTGACACACCCTAAATACCATTCTTAAAGGGATTGTTCCCATTTAATGTCCATTGTGTTTTCTACTTGATATGAGAGAGCCTGGCACTTGCACCATACCCCCATCAGTTCCCGTGGAACAAACTGCGCTTTTGAGGTAAATTGCAATAATGTATGTTTCAAAGCCCAATTCAATACTGGTGCTATCGAATGGTTAACCACTAAAACGGCGTTTTTTTTGCTTATATCTTGGGAATAAAATAATTGAGGGTCAAATTTCAGAACCGACACTGCGAAAAATACGGCCTTTCATCTGATATCAAATCGATACTACGTCCGTAAATCAGTGGGGTCCAACGACGATCGGACACGCACCTTTAAAAAAAAAAAAAAAAAAAAAAAAATCATTGGTTTTTTTTTTTTTTTTCCTAGCCGTAATGAAATGAGACGATATCACACGATACGCATACGCACCGCTCGGGCCAACGAATTCGCATATAACAATGGACTGATCAATTTAAAATCTCCGGGTAGTTCGTTGGCTAAATCTAACCATAATTTTAGAATATGTTACCTACAGCTTCTATTTTGTACAAGTGTTAAAAATGAGAATGAAAGGTAAATCAAGTTTTAAGCCTATGCCAGTGTCTGTCCGTGTTATATCACACGGGCTACTGCACTATTTTAGCGGAAAACAACTCGTCTGCGCCTCGTTGTTCTACTCAAATAATGCTGTCGCCCGTGTGATATGATAGATAGACACCCGCATAGTAAAACATATATACTTTTACTCTCTAAATCAATCATTACCCTTACAGGTCATGCTAGTAAACAAGTGACAGCGATTGCATTACACAGAAATAAAGAATGGAAGGATTTTTTCATGAATATTTAGTAGAATTAGTTTTTTTTAAAAAAAAAAAAAAAAAACAGTAAATTTTATTGATATCATTTTGACTAAAGTGTCACTTGACTTAAGCATATCATACAGATCACCAATTCCCAAAAAAAGATAACATCTAAGTAACTAGTCATTTCCGAATTCCATTTTATTTGAATTAGTTGCCTGGCTTGTTTTCCTCTGACTGATTTTTTATCTGTCGGCCTAATGCTTGTAATGACTTTTACCCTTATATTTTTTTGGCCACACGAGCATGCCAAGTTCGGATACCTATTTAACGCAAACAAATGAGGGACAAATGATCTGAATTTGTATTACCAAAAAATTATTATCGGTCCCGTTAATTCTTTTGGTCGGGGTGCCGTTGCGATCGTTTTTGTTTGCGTATCTCCGTAAACGTAGGGTACTTTCAGCCAGTAAAAATGTTACGTAAAAAAATAACTGTCATGTTGTTTTTATTTCCCCTGAAATTGTCTGTGTAATATTTGGGTTTATTTTTTTTCTTATTTAATGGTAAGTTTGGAATTGTTACTGAATTTTGAAGTTGTACAAGATCAGTTGTTGCTCGTGGTAAAATGGGAAGAAAGAAGAAAAATACACTTTCCAGAGAGCGGAACATTTTTAATTGTGTATATTGTAGTGGAAATAAATGTTGCAGCCACAAAAAATGAGGTTTTATATAAATGTCAAAATAAATGTCGACATTTATATAGCGCCTTTCTCAATGTATCAAAGCGCTTGACATTTATTCCGCTGCCAATAGAATATGTCAGCTGCCGTTGGGCGGCGCTCAATGGACAATATTCCTAACAACTCCCCATTTAGCACCTGGTGGAGACGAGGCAGGAAAGCGAGGGTAAAGGCCTTGCCAGGTTGCCAACACATTGGTCCATCACCGGGACTCGAACCCAAGGACCTTGGGGTCATGAAGCGGCCGTTGGATCCACTGGACAACATGTGCTCTCACGAAGGTTTCGGGGGTAACTACATGGTAGGTAGGGTTGTGAATAGCTAGGAAGAACAATGAAAATTGACATATTCAGTTAACTAGGTGAATCCGAGGTTAAAGTACACCACCCGATTGCTAACTATAATATATTCTCTGTTTAGGAATGGCAATCGCCAACATACTTTAACTCCAAAATGTTATCAAGTTTCAATCCGAAATAGTGTTTTAATGTGAGTGGTAATATGTGTGTACAGGAGGCCCCATAGAGTGCTGTACGCATAGGGGGGAAGAGTGATGAGAACTCCGTGCACGAGCTTGTTCGGCACGACACTTTACTTTCTTTTTATTTGAGACACATGTCTTAAACCCTAAGAGTTCTTACCGGTTTTAGTATTTCTCGCTTGCTTTGTCCAAATGTATACCGGACGATCCAATGTTATCTACACCTATATTTTATACTCTAGTCCTACAAATGTGTTCTGAAGGGACAGGTTCGTTCGGTTATATCTAGGTTATGCTCAGCACCGGGAAATGGAAGCTGTTTGATGTAGCTAGCAAGACCATCAGGAGCTAGTCAAATTCCCGATTAGCCAATTGCTGCAAAATTAAATATACAAACAGAAAAAGCAATGCAAACTCATTTATTAACAATATGCATTAGTCTTTGAGTAAAAAAGGTTGAACCAAAAAAATTTCTACTCGTATTTTAAGAGGCGTTTATATTGGTATATTAGTTGTATTTTTGGAAAGACGGTGTAAGACATGGGACATCATCTGCCTTAACGAGTCAGTATTTAGCAAACCACTGCTAAAAAACGATAAGACGCGGGGGAGACACACGTTGGCCTTATGCAGGCTCATTTAAAAAAAAAAAAACCATACACCCAAACACAGACCATCCTTCAACAAACCCACCCCAAAAGACTAAAGTACAGATTCCGCAAGTACTTATGGAACTGAAAGACAATATACCGTAGACTACACAGCATTCTTGGCAAAGTCTCAAGCAAGCTAAAACCGTACTGTGCTTCCAACAGTTGTAGTTTGTGAGTTTAAGTGCTCAATTCCAGTAAAACAAAGTGGGAAACATAATCAATATAAAACAGCATAATTGTGTTGTTGACGTACAAATACTAATTCAACCCATGTTTATATTGAAAATTAAGCAATTAAAAATGCCTTTCGTTTTCCATTACAAGGCATCTCTGTAGCTTAATGCAAGGTAAGAAATCTATTGAGGTTCTTAATCTATCAGTACAGAAAATGGCGTTATTGTACTGGGACGTATATACAAGTACCGTACATACGTCACCAAACTTTTAAAGAAATACCAAAGAATTTTACAAAACTCCTCTCGGGATTTTCAGTTTTAGACGAGAAAGGATTACAAATGAATGAATAACATTATAAACACATTATATGGTCAACATTTTGATTTTTTTTTTTTTTACAAATATTGCAAAAAATGTCACTGGATGACGTCATCATATCTATTTCTTTAATTAACTCATAATAATTATTTGAAACAGATATCAAAAACCCAAATACATTAAAACTTCTATAGTGAGATTGCAGTTGAAAATGTAAAAACTAACCGCCCGGGTGAAATGTTTAGAACATAATGCATTTCTTAAAAAAAAAGTTGCGCTTTTTGGACTGTCGTATGAAATCAGTCATATGATACAGGATGTGGATGCCTTAAATCTCTCGTTCCACCTTTAAATCTTCAGGGGTTTTGAGAAACGAGAAAGGGAGATCGGTATGAGCAAGCCAAATAGAGGTAGTGCATGTTCTGATAATTCTTTTTTGAAGTAAAAAGAGCGAGTCAAGATAAGTATTTTTGGATCGGCCAATATCATGCCCCATAAGACCAATAAGGTATAAACCAGAGGGCGGTGGCATAACAATGTTTTCAGTGACTCAAATGGGAGGACTGACGGATTATACCATTATATTTATGAAACTATGTTTATGTGTGTTTAAAGTCAAAATAAATTTAATAACCTGTAAGACCTAGAAATTTAGTTGTTCCTACTTGTTGGATTGGGTATTATCTACTTTTAAGCTTAGGTTTTAGTCTTGTTATTGTTAATGTGTGTAATTTTCAATATCACGAAAATATTTTTTTTTATGTTGAGCCAAATGCTAATTAATTCCAAGGTTAGTTGTAATGTTTCCTTGTTTAAGGATCATGAGTGGAAATAACTGTTGTGTCGTCAGCAAATAAAATAAATGGGCTATCTTTGAGCTATGATGATGGGAGATCATTAATACTTTAACAAAAAATAATGGGGGTCCAGAATAGACCTGCGGAGGAAAACGGCTTAGAAATTTGCTTGTTTCAGATATAGAATTGATCTATCGCTCCTCTCCGAACCCGGCTTGTTAGCTCAATTGGCGTGCTATTAATACGTAGGTTGCCTCTTCGAATTCCGGCCAAGCGCGCAGCTTTTTCCAACACTTGGTGGCAATGGCCATTTCCAAGAAAATATGAAGACAACTTCATCCTTGTCTTGCCTGGAGGAACTTTGTAGCATGTAGTTAACATTTTAAGGCCTATATCCTTCACGTCCTAAATTGCCCATAGATTAAAGACAAATAACCCGCTACCACAGATTTAGTGGTATTTCTCAAGAGACTTAGGGATATGTTCAATCTGAATTCAAATTATTAAAACAAAGGGTTTAATTTTCCTGTACTCAGAAATTACATCAGAATGTCTATTATGCATTATGACTTTTTTTGCAGGACAATGTTGATGACAAATCTAATTTTGCAATATGAAGTTTGAAAGTGGGGGGTCCACTAACATAGAGTGTTTGTCGGGGTCGCCAAAGAACGACCCCACTATAGTAAACACTGCCACTCAAAAATGCGAGCTGATGTTCTATTTCTATTTTGAAGCATATGGTCCTCTGTCTTGAGCATTTCATTAAATGTTTTTCTTTTATGAAAAATGATCTAAGTCCTACTATTAATTTTGGAGTTCTAGTGTGGGTTGTGTATTGGCGATTGTAATTTCAGACAAAGAATAAATCATTGCCGGTTTCAAAATGGTCTTAACAAGCATTTCTTTGATTTTAGTCTCTGCCAAGACTGACTGGGAAGTGGGACGTTGGTTAAAAAACGTTGCAGGGATAAATAAAGGGCTAGTAACAAATAGGAGGAGTTATATAAGTAAGAAAATGATAGGCCACGTATGAGTTATACTACGTAATGATTGAGCTTTTACCTAACTGTGTGGATATTATTTAAGACGAAGTTTTAGGTAACCTCTTATTTGAATGATAGTGAGGTGTTGTGTAACGTACATTAAATTTAGGGAATAAAGGTTATGATTTTGGTAACCGGTACTCTCTTTAGGACGAATTTTGAACCCAAGGCGATACCATTATTTTAAGTGGAAAGTAAGATGGACGGGGCCGAGTTCTTCCAGTAGGCAGGCGCGCGCGAATGCAGCAAAGGTAATCTGTCGGTATGACGCGAGCGTTTCAACTTAAAAAAAACTTCACTACGCAGAAAAAGTACTACCTGGTTCAATTAAAGGAATTAAACCCGGGCTATCAACCAATGGAAAATGCTTACATTTTATAGATTTTAGAAGGTCGACATGGCCCAGATCGATATAGCCTCGTCCCAGAAAGAAGCCCAGATTTTACCGGAATGTGGTCAATAATTTGGTTCGGAAGGAAAGCTACTTTTTTCTATTTTCTCATTTACCTGTGAAATCTAAGACCAAAGGATGTTTGTTTGGAGTTATGAAACGAAAATGTGACCATTTTGGTCGACCAATATAATTTCACACGTCTCTATGGGGGCTACAAACAATCACGTTTTTCGCTATTCGCATCAAACGGGTTAAAATATCGGCGGCGAACTTTTACAGATGGATTTTGAGTGAAGGCAATATATCAATATGAAAACTTCATATCCTTAAATCGGCATCCCCCTTAAGAATTAAAGCTTATAACTTGGGGATTCAGTTTTTAACACATTTACGCCCAATTGGGCGTTTTTTATATTGTCTTTATTTGAATGGCAGGATAGTGTACGTACATCAAATTAAAGATCGTAAATATAGGGATGGGCATTTTGTACATATTTGCGCCCAATTGGGCGCCTTTGCTCTTTTCTTTATTTGAAAGACAGGAAGGTGTAACCTACGTTAAATTAAGATTACAAACTGGGATTTCAGTCTTCAACACATTTGACGCCCATTGGGGTGTGTTTTTTCTATTTCTTTATTGAAATGACAGGAAGGTGTAACCTACGTAAATTAAAGCTTATAACTTGGGGATCAGTTTTAACGCATTTTGCGCCCAATGGGTGTTATTTCTATTTCTTTATTTGAAATGACAGGAAGGGGTAACCTACGTAAATTAAAAGCTTATAACTGGGGATCAGTTTTAACACATTGTGGCCCAATGGGTGTTTTTTTCTATTTTCTTTATCTGAAATGACAGAAGGTGTAACCACGTTAAATTAAAGCTTACACCTTGGGGATTCAGTAGTTTCAACACATTTTGCGCCCAATGGGGTTTTTTTTTTTTTTTACTTTTTATCTGAAATGACAGGAAGGTGTAACCTATGGTTAATTAAAGCGTACAAACATGGGCGGTCAAATGTCACCACACAAAGGTCAACAGGAGATCAAGTTAAACAAGGGGGTGATTGTTCCATTGTACTCTTATCGCATGTATCAACAGTCTACTTTTAAAGGCCCCCCGACTCGAGATCTGTCATGAGGAGGGCGCCCTCAATTTCCCAAAACAATCGTGTTTTTTGCCTGTACATATGCTTGTCAATATACTATCACTGTGTGAAATGCTAAGCTTAATCGAATTCCTTCATATAGAAAATAACAACTTGGTATAACAATTCCGGATCCAGAATTGTTGTAATACCCAGTATCCTATGGGGACGTAGTACTACACATAAATGTTTATGCATCAAAACGAAACTACGATTCATCTCAAAATTTCGGAATGTTATATTTTAGGTTACTATCTTTATTCTAGTTGATTAGTTTTCATTATTACACAAAAAACTTAATATTACGACCTCTCTGAGTCAGACTTAATCAGTTATGAGATTTCTTTTTTAATAAAGTTCTGTAATAAAAGTGCAAACTTAAAACTAGAAACCAATCTACTCCTTTTTAAATGCTTTAATGTTGTTCTTATTTCTTTGTAAAATTATGCCGTGGCGACCCGACACATTTTTTTTTAAAATACTTGTTTTATTCAAAGGTTTTTTCCTGCCCAGCGACGATGTCATGTTTTTCCCATGACTGAAGCGATTCAAAAAATATATTCTTTGAGGACAGAATTCATTAACAGCTTAGCATAATATTCAAAGGGTAAATGGAAAAGTTTACAACTCTAGAGGACCAGTTGAACAAAGGTTGAAAAGATACGACATAATAATAATAATAGGTTGTCACCGTTTACGGTTTGTGTTTTTGTACGTTTGTTTTGCGTTGGTATAATATTTTGGATAGACCACACCGTTACATAGAATATAGTGTGACACATATTGCCATGTTTTCCTCCACTTAACATGCCGGCATAATTTCAGGATATAATTGCAAAGGCGTTTGAAGGTAAAAAGAACCTTGGACATTGAACATGCCAAAGTTTGATATTTGATATCGTTCGGAATGAAAACAAGCCGTTCATTGCCCGCTCAGTACAGGACATTTATATGAATCCCGTCAAGTTGAGCCACTTTCTGGAACAGCTCTAACGAAAGGGAGGGGGCGTTTTGGCCAAAACCAGTTTTGACGGATTTACTTGGGAATATGAAAGGAAATAGTTCTTATGACCTGTACATTCATAAGGTTCATGTGTAGGTTAAAAACACCTAACTCAACAATATTTTCTATGGACAAATTATCAACTTTGAGCATGTTTCTTTCACCATATGCACATTTATAGCTTGAAGGATAAAGCAAGTAAGGCTTTCTTAAAATTAGGGAAAACCTCTATGTAGTTCAGTCAAATGCAGTTTCCAAATTTTAATACATGTTAAGACCTATCTTAAGTTATCGTTTGTGAGATTTGAGGCACCCTACTTACTAAAGGGCCTTAAGAATGGTAATTTTATTAGTATTTGTGATAAAATTAGTAGCGAAACACTTCATATCAAATTCTGTAATTCATATTGGGTGTCACACGTAGAGCTTACTAAGAAGGCAGTGAGCGGTGAATTGGGTAGGGCACCCCCTTTTGATTTTTATGCTACTCTTCTTCACTAAAATATTGTGGAAACTTAAATGCTGATTGTTTGAAGGGCTCCGATTCATTAGCTATTCATTGCACTCATGATAACCGTCGGATTCAGATGGCTTAAACACTTACATGGTCAAATGGAATTAAAAGCTATATGTAAATTAACTGACAATTTGCATAATGGGATAATAAAACCTAAACTATTCTCCCCATAAAGCATCTGTCATGAAATCTATAAGCTCTTCCTTGTCTACTGTGTATAATAATGAATGGTATCTTAAAATCTCTACTGTTCAAACTAAACTTAGGACTTACTGTACATTTAAAACTCAGTTCAACCAAGAAAACTATGTTCAGCTGTTAAACCATAATCTTAGATCACCACTCTGTAAACTCCGTATTAGTGCTCATCAACTCATGATCGAGAAAGGTCTTTACATTACTCCTAGGATACCAGCTGAAAATCGTATTTGTTGTTTTTGTGATCTGAATGCTGTTGAAGATGAGTTCCATTTTATCATGCAATGTCCTGCCTATAATGACATTCGTTCCACTTTTTTTGCAGAAATTAATGATGCCTCTTGATTACTGTAAATTTATCTGATATGGACTATTTTGTGAAAATTATGTGTGCTAGTGATTTTGATGTTATTAAGGTAGTTGCGGATTATGTTAGATCAGCTTTTAATGTTCGTGTTCCTGATACATGACTTGCAATAAGTTAGATGTACTTGATTTACTTAAGTCATATATTTTATTATCTTTTGTGCTTGTATAATTTTGTATGTGTGCTCTTGTTTGACAATAACCTGTTTGTTTGGTTTTTAAAGTAAAAATATAAAAAAAATAAAAAAAATAAAAAAAATAACTGATTTTTTTAAAACTCTACAGAGGAAGGAAATAACAAATACCAAACCGAAGTACAAGCTAAAATCACTAAATGGCCAATTTTTCAGTTACGAAACACTAAACTCACCCCATATCAAAACGACCATGAGGGTGGAGTAAATGCTACGCTCTCCTCTGCAACTGGACATCGACTTTAAATGTCTAAATGCCCCAAACACCGAATGAATGTACATCTGAACCTCAATCAATGAACCCACTAAACCCGAAGTGATTGTCCAAAGACATAACTTCCGTCTGAAAGATTATACAGATATAAAGCAATTAAAAAAAAAAAAAAAAAAAAAAAAAAAAAAAAAAAAAAAAAAAAAAAAAAAAAAAAAAAAAAAAGGTAAGGATTTTAAAATCGAGGAACTTTGTTAAAAGTGTCTTTAAGATTCAAGTGCCCTTTCTCATTTTAACTGAGGAAGTTTAAGGAACATGATTTAATTAACAAGAACAAATCATTGACTATGTCTGAGTGTTCTTGATTTGCTGAAGCAAGCACGATTCACGGCTAGTGGTGAATTTACAAGGGTTAGCAAGCGATGGTGTAGCCTTGCCAAACCAATGATTTTCTACTGTCCATAAAAGCTCACACACAATAGATAAACTCTCTGAAATTATTTCATTTACAAAATTGTACAGTAAAGTTAAGCCGATGCGATAACACACATGGTTGTAAAGGACTCGCGCATATCCAATTCTATTGATGTCACAAACGTAAGTGCGACTAATTACATAAAGAGTATCAATAAAGCGATAATCCCTTGAGTTAGTTATAAATTGCTGGAAAATAGGTTATCCACTTCACTCATGTGTACCCTCTAACAAAAGGTGCCCGCTCCCTTAGTAGTCGATGGGACATGTCCTTCTATGCTGTTGTTTTGTAGTCCCCATAATGGGGGCTAAGGGAGAAAAACAGTGTAAATACAATAATAAATTATTACAATCAACATAACTGTCTGTTCCCCCGCACATAAAACTGGCACATTTTCGTAAAAATATATAAAAGTCACTTCAATTTCATTTCCCCAATATCAGTGAATAGTGGATACACCTAGACTTCAGCAAAACAATGTAGTCAATCCCACCGGACCGGTATGGGTCTTGTAGAAAAACAGTTCAAATTCCCTTCATCTGGGAGTGCAGGACCATTGGTATATTGTCGCGCAGCTGAAAGTTTCAGCTGTTACGCTCTCCATTTTAGACTGCGGACTTTTCAGGACAAAATACTTAACCTCATTCACGAATAAGTAAATATTGAGCTTCTATAGTGCGTGTGTTAAATTAACGCGGGCCAGCTTTTTCATCATTATGCGAAAGGAAGAAGAAGAAAAGAACAAAATCATAAGAGAGGTGCTGGGCAAGGCTTTGACCTAACAACTTCTTTGTGCCGAACCAAAAATCCGTAACTTATGCTTAACTTCATTTCTATTCAATTTACCGCGTTTTTCAGAAGAAAATTCAGTGTCACGACCTATATTAATGTACACTGGTTTTAGGTATTGTGAGAGAGGACGGGTGGGTATTTGTCACTAAACCCGAATCGTGGATGTGGTAACACCTGGCTATAACAAGGCCCTACAATACCCGGCCCATTGTAATTTCGTTAGCTCATGGTTTGCTGAAGTCTATACATCTCCATTGGTCTCTGATATTGGAAAAAGAAATTGAGGGTGACATTTTATGATGACATTTTATATATTTTAAGAAAATGTGCCAGTTTTATGTGCGGGAACAGGACAGTTATGTGATCGGAATAATTTATTAGAATTTCCACTTGGTTTTCCCTTAGCCCCAGATGGGAACTACATAATTTGTAAACAGTTGGTTATTTGGTCCCGTCCCATGGTATATAGTAATCGACAATTTCCTACTAGTTCAGTAAGTATGAACGGCCATTTCCCTAAAAGGCGATTTTTCTCACTATTGCAATGCAATATGGAGAATACGTTGATGAGGAATCATATTCTTAATTCCCTTATATCTGAAAAGTTAATGTTTAATTCTCTGTTTTAGGCTACGAGTTTAGTTAGTAAAGGTCACAAACATGAAGTTTTGCATTTGATTCCGTCATGCGCTTGTATGATGTTGTACAGTGCGCATGGTGGCACAATTGCAATATCTCATTTGCATGTTTGTGACACGTTTATGAAAACCATAGACCTGTTTTCTCAAATGAATATTGATTCAAAAATGTCCCTATGTATAATGAAAATTATATAGCGGATACTACAATAGTTGACTCAATTTAAGGATAGCGATTAACATAAAATGCATTCTATTATTTTTGTTAACAGGAATTTTGGGAGCTGGCACTGGCACATGGTTGGTTTAAAGATCATACTCCGCCTTCAAGGTCATTACGATTTCTGAATCCAATATTAATATCTAGAGCGAAATTCGTGATGGTTGTGGTACTTGAAATTACTCAAGAAGCCACAAAAAAAAAAAAAAAAAAAAAACAGAAGAAACAAACTTGTGAAAAGCTGTTGGCGGAAGTAATTACATCTTGCCTGTGGAATTCAACAGGTAAGCAAACAGCCAATATCATCGGTTGGCTGCCAAGGTAAGACGATATTAGAATTTTTACCGCGCGTGCGTAAGGTTACACAGTGCACGCAGTAGTGGTGGTTTACAATGGGAGGAATATGTTGCGTCTCTTAAACTATTATTGAAACAGAAAAATATTTTCAGGTGATTAAAACAACCAAGTCTAGTGGAAAACGGCTGCCGCGGCATTCCATGCCTTAAAATATTGGACCGCCCATAGAATAAGACACGAAATTTGATAGGCCAAAAACAACCACATTTGTATTACCTTTCTTTTAATTCCTAGTGACATGTATGTTGTAAGTTGGTGTAGCTGATTCCTGTTTGTTAGTTTGTCTTTCAATTATTACACAGAATTGCTTATATACTATAAATATACGATGTTTCTCACACTCAACTGATATCGTGTTCATAAAATAATGCCCCATGAACTATGCAATGCAAATGGTGGCCCGCAGGCGGAGTGCCCATCTCTCTGTTCATGGCGTTGGGCCAGACTCCCTCAATAAGTTGCTGGGGTGGGGGGGTCGCCACTCCTCCGCACAGCGAGTCTGTTTTGCATCCCAGCATGTGCTGTACCCAATGTCATAATCCCTGGGGGAGAGAGGCAAGCGAGGCAAAGTGCATTGCCCAAGTGCACAACACAATGGGGACAGCGGGGCTCGAACCCACAACCTTATGCTTATTGAGACGAAGCGCTGATCCAAGACACCCACATGTGCCCTATAAGGCGCCTTGAAATTTGGAAATAGAAGCGCCCGATATTAAAACTAAAAGCAGTTGCATGGTTAAATACGACGGCTTCTTTGTGTCCCGCACTGACCACCTCAGACCAATGTCGGCCACTATGGAAATTGAATTATTTATCATATTTTGTTATCCATAATCTGGATGTCTTAAACGTCCTGAAAACAAGTTAAGGGTTCTTAATGGGCATAATTTATTTTGTTATCAATTTTGGTCAGGGTAATGAGATCGGGTCAAATTTTGTATATTATTAGTGCCATCTTATCCCTCGAAAGAATCTCAATATGTAAGCACATGCAGTAGCCTCACAGTGGCACGTCGTATGACAAGCAAATCCAGAAACGCTACTTGCCTTCCTTATTTTCATGCTTTCCTTCTTCTCTCTTCTTAAACCCTCCTCTTCTTTGTTCTATTCCACCGGGAGGGCCATTGTATTCAAAGTGGATATGATGCGTGACAAGAAAAGAAAAACGCTTAAAAAGGGTCTATTTTTTCCAAACAGCGATGTACGCGCGTATATGGAATGGTGTCAAAAACAGCAAAATATGGAAAAAAGCGTATGTCGCCACAGGCGACGCGAAATTCGGCAACGTTTAAAACGGAATAAACGCATGTAAAGGTGCCGGAATTTTTAAGTGGTGGAGAATACTAAATCATCCCAAATAGTGTATTTGGAAGTAAAGCAAAGCAGCAAAGCATAGATAATTAAGGGTGATAATATCAACACAATGCAGGCATACTAGTAGGGTAGCAAAAACTGACAAAAGACTTGCTTTATGGTTAGCAAAACAGACAGACGTATTGTTTAGGTAGTTTTTAGTCGGGTGGAATATACTGGTGGTGCAGTTCGGAAGTCCATGTTTCAAGCATCATATCAACTTGAATACAACTGGCCCCCGGGTTCTATTCCTTCTGTATATCGTTACTGCGTGTGTGCTTTTATTTTTTTTTTCTATTGACGATATCGCGCTTAACCTTATATTGCCGGATAAATTTACCCCCAAAAATTACTATCATCGTTATTCAAATTAAGATTTAAATATAGAAAAGAAATGTTTTGTTATAATACATCATGTATACATTTAAGCATCTTGCCGGAATTGGTACAGAAGAAACGGCATAAACTTTCAAGTGGTTCGTTAAATGCTAATGACTGTCCGGTCTTCTGAGTATTTCAGAAGGTTTTGACAGATTACAAGGCTGTAATTAATATTGATGAGTTTTAATGTTGTGACCTCAAAACGTCAAAGCAATCGGACGAATAAATATGAAGATTTAAATAACAAGAAAAGAAACATATAAACATGTGAGTGTGCTGATATATTAAAAATGACAAGGTTACAAACTATAAAACAAAGAAACATTTTGGTGCTGGGCACCAATGATGCCCCGCGCAATGGCAGAATTATTAAAAACATCAAAAAATAGCCAAGAATTGAGAGATAAATAAAATTTCCAAGCAAAAATTGCTTGTGTAGGTGACTTTACTGAAAACTGAATTTTGTGGTATCGTAAAGTGTTAATTCAAGTTCAATTATTAGGTTGTTCAAGTAATGACACTGTTAGTACCTCCAATATCGACCACTCATAACTGATGTCAGCTTGCCAAGAAATTTTCAATTTCCTAATATGATTAGTACCCGAGTATTAACCAGGCACTGCTGGCCAGTTTAGCCAAAACTGGCCTGATATTTGACCCCACTTAAACACATGCCAATAGAACCTTGTACAGATCCCATATAAATCTGTCAAAAAACACTGAAAATACATCTATCTCACACTGTATCATCATTTTACTTACAAAAAAACTTTCTTGTGTTTGAATAAATACTTATGTCATGGTCATCACAACCATATAGTAATTTTAGCACTGTTCATCATTTTCAATTGTTATGAAAAATTGTTTTGGACAGGCTCTGCATGCTTCAATACAGCAAAAACGCCATGTCTGCAAGTTATTCAATAAAACACGTCAGCGAAAACCCACTACAGGGTCAGCAAAGAGCAGACAAAATACAAATAGAAATGAGCCTTACACAAATTCAAAATATATATACATCAATTGCGATTCTTAACTTTTTGGGAGCAAAACTGAATTTTCGCCTATTCTACACTGAGTGTCTATGAAAATTCATGCGAACATTTCCGACATAATAGTAGGTATTGTGGTACTCAATCTAGTATCATGAAAGAGACGAATCATGGCTCTCTAATGATCAAGTGGTCTGTGGCATATACAATCGATTATCTGGGGCATTCTGAAGTCATACAAGGCATGTTTGTTCTTCTCTCCCGAAGGCCGTCCATTACTTCAAGACGCCGTACTGCACCCTACCCACACTCCGCATGAAAAAGAGCGTAAAAATATCCAACAAAAATTACCTTAAATCATTTGGCAGAAACAAGGGGGTTATCAGGCGCGGATCCAGGGGGGGACGGAGGAGGGCCCGCGCGCTCCCGGTTAATTCTCCAAAATTCTGTGCAAAAATCAGCCCATTTTTAGTTATTTTGGACCAGTTAAACCTTTCAAGCCCCCCGGAGTTAAGTTTTGACATTTTTAAAATCCTGGATCGGCCATTTGGCTTCTGGTGTCAATAAAAGGTGGTAACCACACCGGTACACCCACTTCGGTAGACGAGGGTTAAAGAGAAATAATGGCATGGAAAGATATTCAGACATAATGAAATGGACCCCTAATGAAATTACTTCCACAAATATGAAAACAATTTGGGTGTTTACATTTTGTAAAAAAAGGAGAAGTAACTAATATCATTTTCCTTGTAAGCTTCATTTCTCAGCCAAGGATGCTGACATTACTGTCAGCATTTTATCAAACTTGAAAAGCATGCAGTCATCAGCTCACAGACCATTGCTATTGTATATGTTCTAATCCCGGCTAATCCACCTTTCACTTGTCAGATCAATATCTTATTACAAGCTGAAGTACAATGTCTGAATACCAGTGTGAATGCTTTTGAGTTGTGTCAAAAACATGCTGGACGCAATGTTCCCGGAACCACCGTAGGTGGCGCAGCACACGACTAAGACTTTGAAGGAACTCTCTCAATTACTTTCGTATAATAGTAAAATACCAATTACTTTTGTAGTAAAATACCAGGTAATGACCTAAAATGCCCAGATATCTATGATGTAGCTAACATTTTGACATTGTATCGAATAGAACGCCTTAGAATGGATTCAACAGGGTTGGAAACGCTGAAAAACATACGAAACAGCATACATCTGAGCCAAAAGGGGAATTTTATTATCTTTATTTATTACCCGTGACGTCACGAAGAACGTAATAGAGCACATCACATGTAAGATGCACATGTTTTGTCGCGGGTTCTTTCTTCGTCTTCGGAAGCAATTCGGATTTCGAAAACGTCACCAAACAATTTACACTTCAAGATGAGCATCAAGATGGATCCTTTTCTCTCAAATTGGATACCAAATTTGACCGATTTGAATTGTTTTTTAATTTTACAATCGAATCATTATTCGCTAGCAAAAGCTGAAATTTAGAAATTGTTGGCGTTTTTAATTTTTTAAAAACAATTTAAGTAGTTACGGTTTAAGTATTATATTTTCAACACTAAAAAACAATAGAACCGCATGGCGCAGTCGGTCATTAAGTCCCTGGACCTCGTGATCTTAACCTTTTCCCTGGGATTGTGGTTCGAGCCCCCCCACAGGGCGCATTATTTTCTTCCTCTTTCAATCTACCCTCTATAATAATTTTAGCACTAATGTATTCAAAATACTATTAGATTTTATTTATTTTCTTCTCGAAAATACGTGTTTATAGGCCCCATTGGAAGTTTTTAGAATTTTCATTATTGTGAGATAGCCATGCCTAATAGGATTTGCACATGTCTACTATACCCCATCTTGCCCCCCCCCCCCCCACCGGATGCGCCCCGGGGATGCGGCACAACACGTATAAATGTTACAGGTAGCCAACCCCCTTCATCTGGCCAACTGCAACACATGGCATCTATCTCCAGTTCCGAAAAACTCTGGATACCCTGAGACTTCTGGCAGGGAGTCACACCAGGAATTGCCACAAACTGCAACGAACTCTTGCCGTTTTACTGGTTTTTTTTCAGACTGTAAACATCCAAATATGTTTTTAAAAATTGTGCAGTGATTTCATGAGGGTCTATTTCATTACGTGTGCATATTTTTATGCGCATTATGTGCGCTAGAAAAAATCGTCATTGAAATAAAATTATTCATTTTTCCCGACAATTTTTTCCCAATGAACTTTATGTATCTTACATTGCGGTCATATCCAGTAATGTTCATGGAACACGGATGCTTTCTTCTTTCTCTCTATAAGCCAGCAAAACAGGGATTAGCTTCAACTGATTCCCGCCATCAGTAAAAGAGGACATTTCCGCTCCGTTTGATCTCCTTCACTTTAGTTATCAAACGGGCTATCCCACCAAAACACTCACCTCTTTCGACCTGAGAAAGCAAGAAAAGGATAATCTTTAAAGGCCGACTCAGAGATTTCCTGAGGAGGTCGCCCTCATTTCCAAAAAAATCGGTCTTTTTTTTTGTGCATGTACCAATAAATGCTTGTCCATATATCATCACTGTGTGAAATTGTGACTAAGCTTAAAAAAAAAATTTCCGAAAAAATTCCTTCATATAAAAATCAAACTTTGAATAACATTCCGGTTCGGAATTTTTGTTATACAACAGAGTATCTATTGGCACGTAATCTACACATACATGTTTACTACATCAAAGAAAAAATCCGATTCATCTCAAATTTTTCGGACTTGTGCATTTTAGGTTACTATCTTTAGTTCTAGTTGACTTTTTTTTCATTAGTAAACAAAAAATATATTTCGAATCTCTGACTCAACTTTAACGGGGGATGGCCCGATTTAAGGATATGAGTTTTTCATGGCTTGATAGATTGGCCTCATCACCCAAAACCCCACCTGTAAAGTTTCGCTCGCGCCGATATTTCAATGCGTTTTCATGTGAGAGCATAAAACTGATTTCGTAAGCCCCATAGAGTA